>JAODJW010000094.1:27280899-27328523 GCA_026777045.1 Hyperopisus bebe
AAATTTATTTTCTGGCTACGGGCCTGGTCTTTCTACCTGTCTACCCTGTCATCTGTCGCTTTTCTTGGTGACTGGGTGTGGTGGTGGTGCGGGGGGGCATCTGCTTCCCTTTAATAAGAGCAGACTCCCCACGCTCTGTCGCCCCGTTGTGTCAGTGGGAGACAGTACAAACCCTGCTGTTTGCCGTGTGCCTTTCAGGGGCAGGCAGGCGTTTAACAACGCTCAGGGTTGGACGCCTATTCGAGCCCGTCACCGTGAATGATCTTATCAGGGTCCTCCTGAGTGAGAAACATCCTCCCCTCGACACAAAGAGCTTTTCGACACTCTCTCCTGCTTCCTAATTACACCTCGGATTTGAAAGAATTACTGTGTCATAAAAACACGCCGGTTTGATCTCTGGGATCGCCGCGTCGCCGTAACCCCAACATAATTATTTGTATTCTGTCTCGCCTTGTGCTCTTGGTCGTAAATGTACTGCATCGAAAGGCATTCCTTACTTCGAGACGGGTATCCTGCCCATGGCTAACTCCCTCTGTAAAGCCCCCAAGCTGCCTCTAGGTTTGTCTCAGTCATCCTCATGCTTGGTTTCAGACATAAACTTGGGGGGAGGAATTCTGTGTAATCGGTTATGCGGCTGGGGGCTGGAAGGGTGACACTAAATCAACTTCCCTTCATGTGCCACACACGGAGCATTTATGAGAATCTCACAAATGGGCTCTCTTTCAACACCAGGAAAGGGCATTGCTGTTTCAAGAAAGGTGTTCCTCAGAAATGAGACAAAGACAAACATGTTGCATAAAAGAAAGTGCTACCCAACAGCATAGTATCCATGCTTTTATTTAGTTTTTTTGGTAGCATATGCAAGAGAGATAAACTGGGCCGCCAACTATCTCCAAATTGTCGAAACAGGCAGCATACTGTCAGTGCAGTCAGTACCTGCCGATAATATAATAATAATATTATTCATGTTTTACAAACCCTGTCTTGATTTTTTGGGGTTACAGTGTTATTAACCCCCATTACTACCCCTCACCCTCTGCTTTTCTAAAAAAAAAATCCAAGAAAACCCCATGGAGTCATAGGCACTGAACCTTAATTGAAATAATGGCGGTGGCGTATCCAAATTACCCCACTACATCCATTGTTTATGTCTATGGGGCTTTAGTGCATTTCCCCGACCATTTGTGGCTTGTTTGCCACAGAATGCAGCAGTGCCTGAGATTTTATCTCTCCTCCCCCCCAGCCATCAGATCAGTCTGGGCGGTTAGCGTAACCACACCGCTGCTATTTAGAACCGCCAAGATATATGGCATGAACATGACGCCATTTCCGCTGCTATTTTTGCACCTATGCCAACGTTTTAGCTGACGTCCTGTGTCTGAGATAAGCCTTTACCCAGCTCCCAGGAATGATATTCCTGAGTTATGTTAAACGTATGTGCTTAAAAGTTGTATATGAGTTAAGATGGTAATTTGGTGTTTTGTGTTACGTAGGTCTACCATGCTGATGAGAAGCTGGGGGCAACCAGGAGCAGATAACCTAAATAATCAGCTCGATCTCCCCAAGAATGAAAATATAGGTGTTTACATGCTGTGGTTTTGGGGGGTGGTCATTGTTCCAGGGGCCCCTCGACACCTCTGTGAAATGGCCCCACTGAGCCGTCACCGAGACGCCGTTGCGATGACAGGCAGGGGCCGGGGCCCCTATCAGCAGGCGGTATTATACACAGGAACCACATCCCCTGCCACTAGTGGGCTCTGACCTGAGGTGACCCCGGTCCCCCCCCCACCCGGCAGACTGCACCGAAAACACTCGCTGGCCAAATGGGCAGCTTTCGGCATGTTTACGAGAGGCTGGGCAGGACACATATCACACAGCATTCCCTAGAAATTATTATTCTTTTAAAACCTCTTTCTCGATCTTCCCCAATTATCAACACCAATGAATTTCCCACTTATGGTTTCCTTGTGAGGCAAACCTAACAGAAAACAAAGCAAATTCCCTCCTTCCCCTGTGAGCTTTATCCCCACAAACGTTCCTCTTCCCATTCCTATAAGATGTTGATTTTGCCTGGCAATGGAAGTCACAAGGAGACTCCATAATTTCCATTGGAGACTCAAGGCGATTCCGTCTGACGAGCTAAAGGACTTTGGCTAAGGAAAAGAACATGGGAACGACTGATGGATGTTTCAGCGTCGTATTATTGTTCAAGGGTGGATAGAGCCCAAGCTAAACAGCTTAGACATGACTGTGCGCGCGGCTCCGCACTTTGGGGAGAGCGGTGTGCATGACATCATTAGAGGTTTTCCCTGGTCTCCTGTACCCAGCATGGGCCTGGATGCCTGTTTTCCCATGAGACTTGCCTCAGACCCCAGGACGCCCATATTGAAACCATGTGAGATGAAGCAACTTCTGGAATCAGCTTTTGAAATGAGGTAAACTTGAAAAATCTGGAGCGAATGTGCAGTCCTTGTGACCCAGCCCTGTAAAAAAAATATATATATTTAAAAATACAAAAACTGGGAATGTAAATGGGCTAATTCCTCATTGCAAGAAGGGTCTCCAAGGAAACGCTCATTTTCTCATTTGGGCTCTGCTGCCCGAATTCGAAGGGCCCGATGACAGGCCCCTTCCTCGCGGCACCTTTCCTGTCCGAAATGGATGAGGTCAGCAGTACACCTGCGCTTTTGCTGGCCCCTCCGACTCGGCTTGCTCTGGGGAGCCACCAGGAGTCCGCCCGCGGGTAGAACCCGATTCACAGTGTCTCCCATCCTGGATTAGCTCATCACCGTAGAGCCTAGTTAATTCGCCTGCAGCATCTGGCAACCCAGCATGAGGCAAGAAGGTTCCAGGTGAGTCTGGGCTGGAAAATCCAGAAGCTCATTCTTGATTTCTGTCAGGCAGATCTGTCACGGCTCAGGGTGACAAAACAATTTGTGAGGATTCCTCCTCGGCGTTCCAGGTCTCTGTTTGTTTGAGGGTGTAGCTATGAAACCATGGAGCCAACTCAAGCATCGATTAAACTTTCGTTTTGAGTGGCAGATGGGATGGCGGATCCCAGCTCTCCATTGTGTGATCCTTTCCACCCCCCCGGCATTTCCGCTGAGAGGGGGCCCAGCAGAGCTCGTCCGATCCAGGCTGGCCCGTCACACTCAGCAGAAATGGTGAACTCACCCACTCTGTTCTCCAGGCCAAATTTCCAAGGCTACCCCTGCCACTTTCTCTCTTTCAGAGCATTATTCAAAATAGACTTGATTTTTTTAAAGAAGAATTTACTTACTTGCTTTCAAATCTTTTACACTTCCAAACTGGGTAAGAGCAGGTGAGGACTGCTTACGTAAGGCAAACCCACACCATGCTCATAGCTAATAAGTCCCTGCCCAAGATCAAGCCAGACTGAAGAAATCCCACCCACTACATTTTATTGACATGTTTTATTTTACCATTAATTTTATTTCGCAGATGCTTTTGTTCTAAACAACATACAATTGGCACACTACATGCTGTCAAGGAGTTGGCTGGGCACAAGTGCAGCTAAGCTGAGCTTCCAGTGAATAACCAGGTACAAGTGCAAGCCGTGCACAACAACTTCTAACAAAGCAAGAACCAAATAATACAGCTAATCAACTTGACAAACAAAGTTCAACACTAAGAGCATTTAGGGAATATAGAGTGGTACAGGTTAGTAGAGGTGTTCCTAGAACAGATAAGGGAATCTGATGACCGGTTGTGGTTTGGTGGCTCATTCCACCATCAGGGAACCACACATGAGAAACATCTGGAGTGAAACTTCTCTTGTAATAGAGGGATCTTCAAGTGGTGTTGGTTTGCTAACCAAAGAGGATGAGCAACGTAGGTTTTGAGGAGCAGGGGGGTCTGCCCATTAATGGCTCTGAAAGCTGTCATGAAGGGCTTGTACTTTATGTAAGAAACAAGGAGTGTAGGCTGATTGAATACCACGCATACTTCTGCATTTAGAATCATCTGCAGTGATTTGACAGCACAGACTGGTAAACCTGTCAGTCGAGTTAGTAAACACTGGTACACATAATTCCCATGCACCTTGGACCGAGAATCAGCTCAAGATGGATCTGAGTCCTGAGATGACTGGGCCTCAGTTAACCTCTTCATGTAGTGTGGTGGCTTTCTAACCCTATTGCTGTGATGTCAGTGGCAGGGCTGGCCGCACTCAGCCCACATTGAATCGTTAGCATAAGGATGTTGGTGTTTCGTCGACCTTGTAACCCTTCCTGGTTAAACATCTGGTGCAACTTTCTGTTAAATCTTCATGCTGTGATACACACCACCGTTTCATGTTGGCATGACGTGTCCCGTGTGCTCATGCATCCAAACGACACCCCCTCCCCATGCCCCGGTCAGCCTTCTTGGTGTTAGCGCTGAGCGCTCAATATTCCCTTTTAATATCATGTTCATGTCACATGTTCAGAATGAGTCACCGTTCACATTGTTTTCCTTCCCAGAGATTTTTCAAGCTAGAGCTGGAATTGAAGGTGGCATGGCGTCTCAGCGGGCAGCACAGTGCGGAGTGCAGGCCTCAATCTGGAAACAGTTCTCCCTGCGAGGAATTTGGACGTCTTCCCCGTGCTCATGTGGGCTTCTTCCTGGTGCTCTGGTCTCCTCCCACAGTCACGTGAACCTTAGCAAACGTGTGACAGGACGTACCCTGTGTTATACTAGTTTCCTGTTCACGGCTGATCCTACCCAGTGCCCCAGGGAGATGATTTTTGAAAATGAGTTATAATACTATGATACTGTAACCAAAACGTGATGTATTTTGTTAAGGCTTCTCATTGTGTTGGCTGAATACATTACTGAGCATGGGGGGGGGGAGGTTATGTGGGATTCTCAGTCGGTTTGGATGCTCTGTCTGTGATCAGAAGGTTGCTGGTTCAAATCCCCAGGTTGACAATGTGATGTCACTCTTGTGCCACTGAGCAAGCCCCTTAACACCAATTGCTCCAGGTACTGTGTGAACCTGCTATCAATTTTATGTTGCTTTGGGGGTAAAAGCATGTGTTTGCTCAGTCAGTCCAGTGACTGTGTTGCTCTGTTGCATTCATCATTGATGCAGTGCCCACTAGTGACAAAGAGTGAATGGTGTTGGTAGGAAGCAGGCAGCACTGGTGCATTTAAAATTTACTCGTGATTATCAGCTGTGTTGGGTCTGGTACTTTTCCTTTGTTCAGGGGCTGAACAGTGAGCATTCTGTCTCTCCTGTAATGAAGGTGAAAACACCAACCTGATACAGGGGAGTAAAGGATGCAATGTGGATTTTACATACTGCAGAGGAGTGGACCAGACACACCTCCAATGCTTTGTTTCCCAAAGAAATAGTAGGAGCCTATTTTATACCATGTATCCCAAATGATCACCACTCAATGGTAATTACCCATGAACCAATTAATTGTCAATTAATAATTAGCTTCTCACAAAGGACTATCAGGCCTGTCCCCTAATACCGCTCCCCTTCTCACATGTCCTTTTATGGAGGCGCTTTGGATGTAGGTCATACCAACCTGGAGCTCATGTATTCCCCTGCTCAGCATTATGGATTGTATGGTCTCTTAGACCAGTGTTTCCCAATCTGGTCCTAGGGAACCTGTAGACAATCCATGTTTTTGCTCCCACCCAACTCCCTACCTATTGATCCCCGAGGTCCAAATTGGGGAACACTGTTTTAGACACATGCCCCTACCGCTAGTTTTGGGAGGGGGGCTTTTCTGTGGAATGTCCTCTTATTATTCAGAGGCAGGGAGAGCCAAACCACTTGGCATGCATTATAACTGCGGGCAATTTTAAAATACGACAATCTGCCACAGCGAGAATTACTGTGTTTTGAAACCTAATATCACAAAATTACACATCTAAAACATAAATAAAAGACGTAGTTATCTCTGATTTACTGTAATATTGTCAATATTTGGATAAACTTCTCACACGATACTTTGCGGTAATTTGAATAGCTTTAGTTTTTGTTGTTGAAAACAATTCGCAGAGCACATTTAACAACCGAAGCAAGTGGTTATTAAAGGTATATGCAAAAGGACTTAGAGTTATAGGAGAATCCCACTGCGCGTTGGTGACGAACCGTATTACGGCAACTGTGACCTAAGTGTTATTTCCAATCCTGTTCTTCAAACAGAAATTGAAATAATGAGTAATGTGAAAGCATCTCATCCAAGGTGTCTCCCAGCTCGTACCCTGTGCTGGGCTCCAGGCTTGCTGTGCTGGAAAATGGATCGTTTGGATGAATTTGAAAAAATAACACTTCTATACTTGCTTTTAGAAATATAGAAAATATGCAGGTTTTATTATTTTTTGAGTTACTGGAGACAGTTGAAGGCTCGTTGATAGTATAACTGAACGTGAACAGGGTGCAATTCTGAATCTGAATAAGATACAGCCATCGATGTGCTTGAAATGCAATAAGATGAAGAAATAAGCTAAATTTATAAAATTAATCAATTCATAATAATATAGTGAATAATATGCTAGTGACTTCAATGTTGATTACGTAATCTTAAACAGTGCAGAAGTGAAAGTGGGTATGTAAGGAATGCTGATTTCTGTTTACCAAAATTTGTTTATGCATCCTTATCGTTCTGCTTTCATCTTTTCAGAAAAACCGGCTGTAAAAGTGCTGCAAGTCTTTGGACGAGTTTAAGACAAGAAAGCAGGCTGTTTACGAGAATGGGGATTTAACTAGTTGGGTGATTCTTTGCTGTCGCTTCTGCGGCTGCTCTGGTGGTGCTTTCCTGCAAGCGGCGGTGCCAGGCACTGACAGCGGGAATGCTGAGCCTTACGTGGTGCGGTGCCATCCTCGCGGTGCCCCCTTTACGGAGAGCGCGGCAGCGAGGGGACAGCCTGTGAATGAACTGGACGATTTTGAGAGCTGTATAAACAGCACCGCTGGATGTGTGCAATTACACTTAGCACAAGAAGATAAGGGATGGGGCACAGCAGGCGGATAAGGCAGGCTGCCATTCGGCCCAAAGGACGAAATACCCAGAGGAAGTGGGAGGATGGAACTCCACACGCAGAGCACAAGCCGCCCCCAGAGAGGGCCACAGGGCAGCACAGGGCCACACGGCAAGGCAGGGCAACACATGGCAGCACAGGCCCGCACAGAGCAACACAGGGCAGGGCCTCTCAGGGTCAGACAAGGCTGCACAGGCTCAGACAGCACAGCACAGGGTCAGACAAGGCTGCACAGGCTCAGACAGCACAGCACAGGGCCAGACAAGGCTGCACAGGGACAGCACAGCACAGGGCCAGACAAGGCTGCACAGGCTCAGACGACAGGGCAGGGTCAGACAGGGTAGCACAGGGTCAGACAGGGTAGCACAGGGTCAAACACACAGCACAGGGCCAGACAAGGCTGCACAGAGCCAGACAGGGCTGCACAGGGCCATGCAGGACAGCACAGCCCAGGGTCAGATAAGGCAGCACAGAAAGAAAGAAGAACACAGAAAAAAACAAAGGTTATCAATACAAACTTGATGTGATACGCAGAGGTGGTCCCTGTATCTCTCTACTGACTCCCAGGAGCTGCTCAGCCAGTCTGGTCACACAGGGTACCTATTATCCTATACATGTGTTTTGCAGGTCTGCCTTTATACTTTACCTTTAAATATGTTAGACTATATTGGCTGTATAGGCTATGTTATGCATCCTTTGCTCGCTATTTACTTTTTCATTGGTAACATGCAGTTTGTTCCAGAAACTTATTTGACTGTGTGTGTATAGTTTGGTTGGCCCTTAACTTGCTAGCGAATCTGCCTGAGCTTTTTAACCTTGTGAGATCGGAACATGGCTGCCAATCTGGTTTTCAAATATTTAGACTTGCCTGTGAGGCAAATCTTTCACTGTTTATTTAATAAACTCAAGACAGACAGACAGGGATGGAGAATCGGGAAAGAGAGAGAGGCAGAGACTTTCTGTTGGCAGGCCGCTGTCCACCGCACACGCCACGGAGGGGACACACACTTAGTCTCCCTCTCCTTTTCCTTCCGCACCCGCTCGCTCCATCACCACGCCCCCCCCACCCCTGGTCTTGACACGTTTCCTACAGTTTCACCAAAGACAAAAGGAGCATTTCAGGCTGGTGTAAAAGCAGCACCTTCTCCTCATAACAGACAGGAGAATAAATCATATGAAAATAAGGGGGGGGGGGGGGTGAGCATGTGATCTCAGAGTGTCCTGCTTCTAGAAGGAGGAATGGGTGGAACTTCTTAAAATCAAGTCAATTTCCAAACAACAACAAACACAGAGCGTGTGTATGTGTGCCCTGTAACTCCATGCCCCACCCATGACCAAGCCAAGCCTTTAAAGGATGGATGGATAGATGGACGGAACAAACACCAGCTCCCAATTGGCAGTGTGTGTGTGTGTGTGTGTGTGTGTGTGCCTTGTACTGCCTGATATAGGCTCCAGGCCAAGTTAAGCTGTTAAAGCATGGATGGATGGAACAACAAATACATACCAATACACCAACAGTTACCTGTAATTAAACTATGTCAAACTTTTCTCTCAGAACGTCAAAAGATGTGTCATTTTTCATGTGTAGGTGCTGCAATTTCCGCTTTTCCAAAATCAATACCCCGAGTGCCACGGACCAGGTTTGTGCTGGTAGCTCATCTTCTGTCCCCTCCATCTATTGGCCATCCTGCATCCATAGGAACCATCAATGAAAGCCAAGATGAAGATAAATAAAGATGTGCCAGGACTGGTGAGATGGCGTGCTTCAAACCACTTCCGTCCCAGGCAGACTAAACAAACACGTCCCGAAATCTTTCTCACAGAACGAGTCAGATCTCTGCTGCTCACCAGTCTTGTTTTTATAGCGGTGACTTTTTGGGTTTAAATGAAATCGGGTCCAGCTAGCTGCAGGTGGGCCAGACCCAGCTGCTCTTTCTCCGTCGGCACATGTTATATGTGCTGAGCCCCCCCGCGCCTCCCTGGCCTGCACGTGCTCCTGCCACCTGGAGTTTCCCCGCAGGAGTTACAGCAGACTGGGTGCCAAGGCTAAAGGGCGGCTTATCTACCGTCCGCACAGCCCAGCTGCACTGTTCCGGCGATCATTAGGAACCGGCAAGCGGGCAATCATGAAAGATGGTGTGCGGACAAGCTCACGCACACAGACACACACGCACACTCACGGATTGGTGTACACAGACGCACGTGCAGACACAGGCACACACGCACGGAATACAAAACACATTTTCATGTGATTTATTTTGTGCAGACATTCTCCATAAAAATACAAATTCACGTTTGATTGCAGTGTGGATTCATGGGAACTTCATTCCTACACCACACACACACGGACACACGTGGAAACACACACATGATATGTGAAGGAATATGTGCAACTGCATGCCAAGTGCACATACAAACACATTTGCATAACCCGAGTCTACAGAGTGTGGAGGCGGGCCTCAGAGGTGAACACTGGGTGAACTCCGGAAGACAGCCAATCAGACACAAGGCTCAGCAGGCTGTGGGCGGAGCTACGGATGGCTCCCCTCTCTATCGATCTCCCTGGGGAGCAGGCACTTCAGCTCCCAGGGATCCCAACACAGCCCCTGGGCTGACCGGAACAGCAGGGCATCCGTCTGCCAGCTAATCGCCCTTAATTTTCCCCAAATAGTGAGCGCAACGAGCGGCAAGGAGGAGTGAAGCAACCAGGAGAAAATAAACACAGGCCAAAGGAAGGGGAAAAGGGCAATTTCAGCCCGAAATATTAATGCAATCACAGCAAATTAGGAGCTTTCAGGATAACATTCCGATGGCTTTCTCTGTTTACTTTCCAGGAGAGCTGTGCAAAGAGTGCAGGGCTGAATCAGCGGGGAGCCCTGACACATGGAAACGCAGATCCGCAGCAGCGACGCTCGAGCACACGAGCGCTTTCACGCCCCGTGCTGGGGTGCAGCCCCATGCAGCTGTACATGCGTGACGACGGGTCTTCGCCATGCCGAGTCACGCCTAACGCCCTGATGTAAATGTGAAATGACAGCGCACCGTGTTTAATTTAAGGTGAAGCCCGCTTGTGCTCTCGTTGCTCCTGTTTGGGAGGGAGCGGATTTAACCCCTTGTTAGCCGCCACGGACACCTGGCAGAAGCCACTGGGAAGGCAGCTCCGAAGGGCTGGGGGCTCGGGCCCTGGAGAGAGGAAGCCAGGGAAGTTCTCCAGTCTCCTGTTTTTCACTTTCTCGGGAATATCCGGGACATGCTCCATGTAGAGGCATCCTGCTGTAACGGCCAATTGAGGGGGGGCGGGGGGTAATGGGTGGCACATTTAGATAGTGCTGTCAGTTGCCTGATGAACTGCACGGACATCCTGTTTACCTTTGGGGGGGGGTCAGAGTGCTTCGGGACGGGGTAGGGGGGGTCAGAGTGCTTCGTAGCCCCCCCCCACCGGTCACGGGTGACTGCTTGGACGGCTGAGCTTGAGAGGACAGGGAGGAGGGGAAACCTTTGGGGATGAGCTGTCAGGACACACGCAGAATAATCGGCACGTGTGCAAGGCGCACGTGAGTGGGAACACTCAGGCGTGCACACACGGGCCTTATAGACACGACATCACCAGCAGGAAAATCTGGAAAATGTCTTATTCAGGGACTAACGTCCAAGTTAATATTATGATAGTTGACGCTTCATTGTGGTAACATGTTTGGACTCCTGAAACTGTTTTGGGCAACAATGTAAGATGCCCATCAACTAGATGCAAAAACATTAACGTTTACCTCCAATGCTTCTTCTTCTCCACTTGTGGAGGGTTACATCCTGTTACAGGTCATGTGTATGTTTATATCGATAAAAAATGTGTTTTAGAAATAACAAGCACCATTTATCCTGACAGGGTTGTCATGACACAGGCTGCTAAGTGAGGCACTGTTTGTTAGCGCTGAGAGATGTGTTAGTAATTTAGTAATTTTGCAACAACAGGATAACACTCAAGAGTTCACTGAACAAATATCCAACTTTCTGCCCAGGAAACAAAGGTGTGTCTCATCACAGTCATGCAGTGCCTCCTAATGGCAGATAGTGGTATGTTTTACTCGTGCAGTGTAGAGCAAAGTTGACCAAAAAGGGTCTGCAGTAATAAGGAGATTATAGGGAGATGTGAAAAAAATGTGCATTAGAATGTTATCAGGGCTTCTAGAACATTGAAGTGAGTAATTATAAATCCAGCCTCTGGATTTCAGCTGCTTCTCTGGCACTGGGTCTGGTGAGACTGTAATTAATCCCAGGAAGCACAAAGCGTGAAGGCACCCAACATGGGAGGCCAATCGAACACAGGAGATTTTTGCAACCTAATAAATTTTTCTGAGATAAAAATAATGCCCAAATGATGTGTGATACACATCTATTACATATGTTAGCATGATGACACACAGCAATGTAGCCATGATGTGTAATGTATGTTTATCAGATTTGTTAGCATGATGACACACAGCAATGTAGCCATGATGTGTAATTCATGTCTATCAGATATTTTAGCATGATGAATGCTAAGAAGAATGCAAGTATCATCCGTAGTCTATGATTCACGACTTGGCAAATGCTCAGATGCTCTTTTGGCAAGAGTGTATTTAATATCACCTGTTTATGGCCCAGAGTGAGTTGTGACCATGTTCTGTGTCTTTGAACTGGGAGTGATTCAGCCAGCCTGAGTACTTTTTTATTTATTTTTTTTTTACAGCGGAGCCTCCTGCTGTTGCCTATGCAGCGAGGAAATCTGGACGGGAAGACCAGCACACAGAATAGCAGAAACATAAACTGGTACACAATCACATATTTTTCACATGAAAATGTGTGCAAATCCAATGATAGTCTAACACCCACAGTAACGACACTTGGGCTCCTTATGAAATCTCAGGGATGCATCAGATAACCACGTCATCACATACTCCCCAAGGACATTTTCCAAAAGGCTGCAGATGGGTGACCAATCCAGTTTGTGTCTCTTGGTAGCGTCAAACAGGAGCCTGAAATGTTCAAGTTGAATTTTTTACATGTTGCTGACCTGCTGTTCAGGGTATACTCAGCCTTGTGATCTCTGTTGTTGTAGCAGGCTCTAGGCCTTCCGAAGACCATGACCGGTTAGAAGATGCAAGAACAGACGTTTACCCATTGGGATTATGAAAAATCAGTGTATAGATTATCTACCCAGGTATCCATCCATCCATCTATCCATCTAAACTTCTTCACACAACATTAGGGTTGCAGTTGGGATTGATTATTCAAACTTATTCTGTGGATCTCACAGCACAAAATTTGCAGCTGGATGCAACGTTGTCTTTAAAATAGCCCTTAATTTGTCATCATGCATGTTGGTGCCCTTGGATGAACTGACATCATGTCCAGGGGAAGCTTTTATGGAAAACAGATGAAGATTTGCCAGGAGCTGTGAGCTATTAGGATATGTAGGAAATGAACTAACTGCATTTACCGCTGCATTAATTTTTAAACCCGAAAAATCGCAAAATAACTTTAGTCTTAAAAGTAGAATTCATAAAAGACACTGTGAATCAGGGTGTGAATGAGGTGATGGTCACCTCAATCAACAAAAGCCCGGGTCTTCCAGTACTGCGCTGAGAACCAGAACTTAATGCATATGTATAAACATGTTTCACTTGGATATATTTTTGGAGACTTATTTTTGTTGATCTGTAATTATTGCAGGTGACTAACTACCTATAAGTCCCACACTGTGGTCCCTAAGGTTTTACTGTCCCCAATATGAAATTCAGTGTCAAGGTTTAGAGTCACAATAAATTTAAACTGCTGCTTTTTCATATGAAGGGACAGCATTTCAATATTTATAAAGTTGTTTTTTCGGACTTAGGTTTAACAGAAAGTCATACACTAATTCCAAACAGGTTCTGTGTGTCGCCCGTTACTGCCACAGCAAATGAAAGAATTCTATTGTCAAATACTTGAATTATAATACTGCAAAGCTGCCAATGAAGCTGTCAAATGGACTGAGCACATTTTCAGTATCTGGTTTCATAATAAATGCATCTGGAGAAATGTGTTCCTCCGGGACCACAGTAACCTCCCAGTGCCCTCTCTGTAGTACCACTACAGCAAACACAGACAGCTTTCCAGTCCAATCTGTCCTGTGATCAGGCGAAAGAAAAATAAAAACTTCTGTTATTTTAAAAATTAAAAAAAAACAGAAATCTGGCCTTGATCAAACACTCATCGTCTTTCATTTGACCTGCAGTTTTCTGTGTTGCTTCACAATAACAGGAACACAGAGGTTGCTGTTTATTGACAGAATGCTGGTCATTTGTTTCTCACTGCTGTGAGTGAAATCAATATATTTTTTTTTTTAATTTTGCTTGTCTGGTAACTCATTTGCTTTTTATATAGAAAAATGCTTCAGATTTTTAAATTAATTTAACCAAAAATTTAGATATAAGACTAAAGCATCTTGTACATTAATCCCAAAAGCTTTATGCGTTTATGTATATATGAATTTGAATTGTGCCATTTAGATTTTTGTACAGCTCGGAACAAAAGCAGACTGTCGAAAGTAAGACGAAAGGTTAGCCACAAGGACAAAGAGGCATGCGTGCGTGTCTGGCTCGCTCCTCTAATCTCCTCGGGCCGTTCGTATTGTTTCACAAAGGGGTGCAGTAAAAGATGGCAGCTCAACAGCCAGTTTATTATTGCTGCGTGGATTAGCGTGCAACTCGATCATGTGAGCTTGACATTCACTGACGCAACTTAAATTAAGCTCCTGGCTCACGGAGCAGCTGAAAGGGACCTTTCCGGGAGAAAAAAATGGCAACGTCGTGGTCAGGAGTTCAGCTTTTGAACCACCGTGCTACGTACTCTTCATGCCCTGGGGTGAATCACATGTTTTCCGTGGATTTCTAAGCGATGTTACCCACCTGAGCTCTAGACACATCTGGCAGGTAATGCATCCTAGGTCCGCACACTGGATGAGGTGCTGACGGCTTGAATTGTTCTCTCATGTCATTTCCACATAACGGTTCAGCTGGCATGATGGAGCGAAAGCGGGTTTCAATTGTGGTTCCCAAAAGCAATGTTTGCGAGAGCAGCGCTTTAAGGATCTTTTCAATCTAAACACATGTTTCGGAAAACAAATGTTTGTGTAGAACTGGCAGATTTCCATGATAAATTTATGCCTGGCAAGAAGCATGCATGTAAAGAGTGATTGCGAATGCATTTGGAACACACACGGTACCGTGAAGATAAACAATAGAAACCATATGTATCATTTATCTTCAATATATCTGCAAGTCTTTATACTTGACAGCTGAAAAACACTTTTAAATATCACTACATTTGCTAGCTTTAGGCTGCAAGTTGGGAGGGGGGGGGGCTCTGTGGCTGGCCTTTGGCCTCACATCTCCTGGGTTGTGCATTGACATGCTGTTTTCATGTATGTATATCCTGCATGTTCCGAACATGTCTGGATAGATGTTTCCTGTGAATCGATGTCTTGAAATGGCCTGTAGGCGTGAAGGCCTGTTTACCCCATGAGGGACTGACAACCTAAGCCACTCCCTGTCACCTGGCACTATATACATGGGTGCTGAAAGTAAGTATCTTACCGTCCTCCGTATAATTATCCTACTTATGTGTATGTATATTGCTTTGCTGCTATTTGTACTCAACAGTCAGAAACTGTTGCTAAGTTGAGATAAATTATTGTAATATTATAATACATAATGAATAACAACTAATATTAGTCACACTTAGACCTAAGTACACAGAACATTATTTTTGTTATATAATCACATTTGTCCATCTAATATTTCATTGTGGCTTTCCCAAAAAAATAAATATATCATGCATGTTCCCCCACACTAAGCACATACTGTAAATTAAAGACCTAATCCTTTCAAACTAAGTATAATCATTTGTTCTCAGGAGGAAGTAATCACTCCGCCAGGTGTTAATGTAGACCTCACACAAAGTTTTGTGAATTGTTCAGCGTGTAATCATAAAGCAATCCCCAGTGAGCTCAGGATAAACCGGGGCATCATTTATTACACAAAAAGAGATGCATGAACATCTATCTTGTTCATGTTGCTTGTATGAGCAGTTTTCCTTGGTTCAGCTACACATGTCAATAATATATTTCAGACATAAAAAATGCAAACAAGCCTATTTGCTAGACTGGAAATATTTGCTGTGTGTTCTGAAGAAAGGGTGGCTGTAGGTTTTATGATGTACAGAAATAAGGAAGCTAATTTCTACATGAAATTGTGTATATGCTCGACTTCAATATTGTTTATATTACTTTGACTTATTAAATGACGACACGAGGAAGCACAGTGGCTCAGTGATTAGCACTGTGACCTCACACCTCCAAGAATGCAGGCTTGATTCCTGTCCCCAGCTCTTATTAGTCTGTAATGTGTAATAATGTGGGTCTCCCCCAAGTACTCCAGTTTCCTCCCACAGTCCAAAGACTTGTGATCACTTAAATCTGTAGCTGTGTCCCAATTCAGGGCCTGTATCCTTCGAAGGATGTGGTCGGCGTCCTTATATAGGCTGCGTCCTTCTAAAAATCTGCGCAATGAATCTTGGGATAGGTTGTACCACAAATGATCCATCAGGGGTATCCTTCATGGCCCGGCAAAAGGAGGACACCTTTCTTGAAATGGGACGGCCTTGTCATGCTGCTGTAAGATATGTAGCCTTCCAATGCTGCCTTAAAAGGCGGCAGACCCTGAAATGGGACACAGGTTATGCGTCTGCTTCTGAGTGTGACCCCGTTGATGAACGCTTGTGCGAGAGATAACCAATCAGGTGGTAGATGAGGTGGGTCCAAGCAACTAGAGGAGGCAGGACCAAGACACCTGATTGGTTATCTCTCTGAACCAATCATTTTTCATTCTGCCCTCAGAACATTTATATGTAAGCAAAACTCCCATGAGCAGGTTGAATTAGCATCCTGCCCAGTGCCCTGGGTGCCCTGTACTTCTTGGAATGGGCCCCTGGTTGACCTTGACCTGGGCCTGTGTAAGTGGTTATGGAAAATGGAGGGGTGTCACAGCACAGTACATAAAGATGGACTGAATCTCCTTCCCTTGATCTGCATCTTCATTTTGAGTGAATGCAGAAGCAGAATGAGAAGAGCTGAAGCAGGAAATGAATACTAAAAACAGGACTGCAGTCATTGGCAGAGTCAATGCACTGGAAGCTGCATTATCCAAACTCACACACCTTCCAAGACTTCTGACTGGGATCATGCACACATGGGTCCTTTGCTGAGCTAAACAACAGCTTCAGGTTTCTCCAGAATCCAGGCTGCAGCTCCAGCTTTGGATAATGATAGACAGGATTTTATATTATTCACAATAAAGCCAGTCCAGAAGGCCATAAGTATATCCATATTATCTGATATTCAGGGGAGCCGTAAACAGGGGGGGGGGCACTTAGGATGATTCCAAGGGCCCCTGAGCACAGGGAACATCATATGGGTTAGGGGCCCGATATGGTATGCTTTCATGGGGCCCAAAATCTCTAATGACATCCTATAGCATACTTGTAATTTAACCATAGCACAAATTAGTGTGGCAATTACTCTATTATTTTCATGAAAATGTATTAGCAGGGCAACCCTTACAGATCCCATCCTTAACTCACACAGCTCTTCCAGCATGTCTAAGTCAGAGCTATTAGGAAGATCACATATTACCATAAAAAAGATACTAAATTGAGCTGCAGTTGGAGGCCAAAGCTGCAGATGTTTTCGAGTTGGGTGGAGGCTTCCAACCTGTCCATTGGTTCGGCACTAAGAAATTGGCTCAGGGTTCGGGCCTTTCCTGCTGGGAACTTTGTCTTCATCTATGTTACTCATCAGTAAAATAATTTTGAGGCGGTGATATCGTCATCGAATTATGAAGCTTAAGGCATGCAAGTGAAAGCACAGGCAACCCACTGACATGTGGCAAATCTGACATGGATGCAAAACAATAACAAGACTTAAGGCACCAATATCACAAACATAATAATAGTTTCTGACATACTACTTTTATATCTCTCATTTTTATTTATACAATCTCATTATGGTGGGAGTCATAACAGAAAAAAATACTCAGTACAATACTTAAAACAATTTTAAATGTAATAGTTTGTAATGTTTTGTAGTCCAACTATGTTGTTAAGGTGTGTATTTAAGGAAAAACAAAACATGTTCATGGAATTTGCTAACTATTGCAGTGCATGATGGGTACGATATCTAGCTGCTACTTAAATTTCCTCATTTGCAACTGCTAAAATTGGCGTAAGCCGGCCCTAGATGTGAATTTGGAAAGGGAGGAGGGGGGCATGGTCCATTTTTGTCACAAGATCCAGTGAGCAGTTGTTCCGCCATTGTGTTTAAATGCACCCTGTGATTGGTTGGTGCCCTATACTGGGACCCCTCCCCTCCCCCAGTTATCAATTATCTGCCCTACTCCCTGAAATCTATATAACTTCAGTACAGTGGGATGTTTATCTTAAACAGACAAAAAACATGCATCCATCAGAGGAGATCCAGGGGTAATACTTTACTCAATGGGGCACAAATGATATAGCATTATGCTACTACTTATGTATAAGCCACATTAACCACAAAATAAATGTTATTTACATACTGACCTCATGTTAATACATCATTAATGATTTGTAATGCATGTTTTATCTCAAGCAGTTAATATATTTTACTATATCTGTTAATTCTGTAAATCCTTATGAACTACTGCAGGAACATTTAATGAATAACACAAGTAAAATACTGATCTCATGTTTGTTCATCATTGATGAATCATGACGCATGTTTTGTCTGAAGTAACGACTGTTTATCTTCATGATTTGTACTTAAGTAGTAACTGAGTTATTACTAAGTTTTTGTGCCCCGTCAAGTTACCGATCCAGATAACATCCCGGAGACGAATCAAACAATGTAGATTGCAGAAACTGATCAACGTTTCGCACTTAGGAGGATTGAACTGTTATACAGCGACATCTACTGGTGACCGAGTGTCTGAGCGCGGAACTGATACAAGGGCGCCTTTGACCAACGATCGAGGGAATCGGCGCCGATTAACTAAGCAGCCGTGGGTCTATCCAGGGACCTGCGATGGGGTTTGTGACTCATCACAGGATTAGAGGATAACGGGTAGAAATGAGAAGAAAAAATGAGACTGATGCTCACCCGTTTTCACAACGTGTACCAGGATTTTCAGGTAAGGAAGGATAATAAGACAAGACTAGTAAGACCTGTAACCAAAATGGTCCAAAACAAGTAAGTTGTACTGCGTTATGACATATTACCTCAGTCACTACTTTTTGTGGACAAGCCTTAGTTCCGCTGGCTCAGTATAAAGGTAGTGGTACCTCAGTTCTCGAGATTCATTAGAACTCGAGTTCCTTAAAAGTTGAACCAACCAGCTCGAAAAAAATTACCTAGAGCTCGATCTGAATCTCAGAAGTCAAACCGTGAACGCAGGACTAAGATAACTTGTACACGCGGGGAAATGAGTCACGCGGCACGTCTGTCAGCGGAAACAAAGGGTAACGCTTCAGTCTTAGCCTCGCATTTGCTGTGATAGCACCGTGCATGTTTACATTTACTGAATACATATATTTAGACAGTAAAAATACATTTAGACAATGATATACAGTAACAGTAATTATTGTTATATAATAAAATACATTTAAAAATAAAGATTTTTTATTTATTATTTTAATATTAATAATAAACCATTAATACGTTTAATTATAATAGTATTGTTATGCCGAGCAGGGACTGAACGGAGACAAAGGCGCAGACGTCAGGCTATTGGGGAATACGGGGTTTAATTACAGGAAAGGCAGGCAAACCGCAGACTGGGGAAACAAACTGAAAAGCGGACTAAATACAGAGGACTAATGACAACAACCAGAAACAGCTGATCACGCGGGGATTCCACACGGGGTTAACGAGGGGGCGTGGCACACGGAAGGATCGGACTATCAGGGCAGGACACATTGTTTGGATACATTTATTTTCTTACTTTACAAATTACTGTTTTGATAAATGTGCTTAGATCAGTATATGCTCTTGTTTTATCCGGTTCATTTTGCGTTTAAATGCTAAAAAAAAAAAAAAAAAAAAAAAAAAAAAACATATTTAGGTGTAATTTTGGGGGGGCCAGGAACCAATTAATTGTTTTTCCATTATGTCTTATGTGGAAAATTCGATCACAACTCGAACTTTTTAGGATTCGATCCGGAGTTCTGAACGGATTAAATTCGAGTTCTGAGGTACCACTGTATATGATAATTGTTTCCACCAGGGGGCAACATTGCACATTAATTGCTGTCGCAAACTTCAGTTCATACTTTGAAGTGTGCGTTTGCTCGCAAAGCCTCACAATATATCTAAAGGTGATATCAGTATATCAGGTCAAGTCACTTTATTTGTCACATTGCTTGAAGTTTCGTGGAGTACAGATGAGTGGAAAAACTTGCGTGCAATGTCCCACAACAGCAGTGACCAAGTGTGATATCACGATTGTGCTTGTCAATAAGGCCCTTAACTTTGTAACTCTTCATTTCACGACTTACAGACATTTGAAGCCCAAAAGAACTGCATTAATTAATAAGTACTGCAAAAATACAGAGGGAAGTACTGTATTCGTTTGTAAGCTCAGCCTTCACTCAGAGGACCTCATAGTGCCATAATCCCTTAAGTCATTGGAGCAGACATGTAGGTAACGAAATGTAAATGCCAAGGTATTCATAATCTTTTTCATAACAATCCCACTGTATGTTTGGTTATGATTTGTATCTGTCTGCACTCACTATATTCTTAAAATTACTTGTTACTGAGAAGATGTTATTTCAGGGCTTCATTCCAGAATAATATTTGTGAATGTTAGTGCAAGCAGAAACTGAGTATTTTATATACATGGTGAACTTAATCCTTCTATATAACTGGATATTTTACTGAATAATTCCAGTCCCATACTTAATCCCCTCTTAGAAATTGATGCAGAGAACTTCGATCACATTTCTAGTCATACATACTAAATGAAAATATTCCAACTTCTTATCTTGAATAGGGTTGGGGTTGGGGCCTACCCCAGGCAGCACTGAGCAGGGATGCACCCCATGGGGCATGATGGGTCACCGCCATGCATATAGACCGTCAGCAATTCAGAGAAGACAATTCCCAGAAATGCACTGGCATTGGACTGCAAGAAGAAAGTCACACAACACTGGAGGAACATGCACACACAACACATATGGAGCAGGTGTGGGATTAGAACCCACAACCTGCAATATTTCTATACCAGTTTTTCAAACTGGACAAAAAGAACCTTTGTATTAGATGGATTTTTTTGCCTTTTCTATATATATTTGGTAATTATTGTTTATCAGAAATATATGATGATATAATGCGTAACATTGATTTTCAGCATAAGAGTCTTCCCCCGAGATCCCCCCCTTGCTTTGTTATATTAGTACAATCTCGATACATGCAATGTGCTGAGGTTCTTTTTTCCTTAAGTGAGGTGACGTACCCAGCAGGGCTCAGATTTGCAGCTCTCTATTACTGCTGCAGGGGCCAGATCTTATCTGGTGGCTGGCTGTTCTGGGCCTCAGAGCAGTGTTCTTGCCGGGCCAAGCAGGCCTCAGGGAGGAGAGGCAGCCAAGCTCGCTTGCGCGAGGGGTTTCGCAACAACCTCACACGCGTTTACTGCAAGGTGACGAGATGTAACGGCAACCTGCGAACACTGGCCTTCCAGCAGTGCAGTGTAGTGCGAACAGCCCACTCTGATTGGCCATTTCACCTCGGCACCCTTTTGTGGGTGTAAATGACCACTCCCTGCTGTATTCTAACTAGGAAAGGTTTCAGATTATATTTTCATTGGTAATGTACCTAATAGTCGTAGGTTTCTACTGTCTCAGCTAGGTCACGCTGTTTAATAACAGAAGCAGGAAGGAAAACTGTGGATGAGCCAGATCTTAGGTCACAGAACTTTGGTGTTCCATGCATACGCTGCTATGCAGTACATATAGAGTGCCACATGGGGGCATGGTGATGTGGAGCCCCAGTAGGTAGCAGGGTAGTGTCGTTGACCCAAGCCTCTGGTGCTAGAGCTTCGAATCCTGCCTTGGGTCCCTATCTGTGGAGGTTGAGTGCTCTGCCTGTGTCGTATGAGTTCTCTCCCGTTGTCCAGTGACACACATTTATGCTAATAGGCATCTGTAGATTGCCTGTAGTGTCTATGTGCGCCCATGTGCCCTGTATTGAATTGGCATCTTATGCAGGGAGGTCCTATGCTGCCCGGCATAGAGTCCAGGCTGCCCCATGACCCAATATTAGGGAAGTGTGGATGGATGTATGGTTGAATTGATGGATAGGAGGAGAGGAAAACCCCTGAACAGGGAAAAACATCCACAGCGGACACTGGGTCAAAGGACTCCCTCCAGTGCTGATTCCCACACTACAGAGAATTTAAATCCCACCTCCCCTTCAGTAGCGGCATCTTACACAATTACGGAAAACCCTGCCATGGAGCGGCTTCGGGAAACGCCATAGGCCACCTTGGATGCTTCCGGGAATTCTCCAGCCGGCCGCGCTGTGGGGAAGCACTGATGGCTTTAGCAGGGCAGGTAGACAAAGCCCTCGCGGCCGCCGACAGGCGCTGGACCAGGACTCCTCCTGACATCTGGAGCTTTTCTTGCTGTCGTTTTTGAGTGACTCACTATGTAGGAAGTCAGCGGGCCAGCTCCCTCTCCCCAGTCACCGCTCAGCCTCAGCTCCGCCACGTCCCTGCCATTGTTGCTTTGTTTTTATAAAGTTCTCGCTGTTCTTGGCCTTCACAGTACTGTGTAAGTCTTAGGCAGTCAAAGGAAATGTATAAGGCTATTTATCTGGGTAGTACATGTATATTTCCTCAGAAACATACAGAATTTAATAAATAGAATTTAACAGTAACAATAAAAAATAAATTTCTATTGTGCTCCAAAAAGTTGCTCATATTTTGAACGAACACCACTTCTGTTCCCAAACCTCTATTCAGCCATTATTTTTATTCATTAAATTTCACCATCAGCTTTCTTGACCACTTAATTAGTTAAATATCTTAATGAGGCATCCATTCAGCAACCAAGGTGTGCTGGTGGTCAAGTCAGAAACATATTGGTTTATTGGACGGTTGCTGCAGATACTGGTTGATTTAGGAGAGGTTTTGAAATGGCCATGCCGACACACTCTGGCAGACATAATATCGTGGTCCTACGCTGACATGAAGATCATTTAAACATTTTTTTCCTTGATTGCCTAAGACCTTTGACAGTAATGTATCCTGTGAATCCGCACACTGTAATTAAACGTGCAGTGACAGACTTGGGTCCTTTGCTGGATCTGCAAAGTGTTGGAGCTGAAGGAATGAGAAGGTGAATGTCCTGGTGTGGAGCAGGTGGGCACGGTGGGTAGAGAGTCATTTATCAAAGATGAGACAATGGTGAAGTTTGTACACATCGCTTCCTCTTAGGGCTTATAAACACCAGCCATCAGTCTATTCATGATATTTTTGTAGTCAGTCCTGAATGCAAACAGATATAAATCATAGTTTAGCTCTCCGGGACACATCTGCAGGCTCTCAGAATATAATCATCCTGATAATGACTCTGTTTTGACCAGGTTTGTCACTGCACTGTTCATGTAAACAAAACCACACACACACACCAAATTGCATAAGCAAGAGAATAGCACAAATTCATGTGCTTCTCTTGGGGGAAAGTTCTTTTGTATTTTTCCATGTAGTAATGACTTGGCACAAATAAAGCTGAACCGTAAGGTGCGTGGGGCCTTGTGGAAGCCCCACTGTCACAAATGAGAATGTGGAAATATGCAGAAGTGCAGCAAACGTCACCTTGGTTACCCAACACACAGTGTAACAGCGGCAAGGCGCGCAGTATTGCGTTAATGAGCTATCTCTCAAATTCATTTTAATATAACTAGGCAGTCCACTTCTCCGCAGCTGTGTCTGGTTTTCACTTTATCTGCCAGATTTTATGAGTTTTTTGCATAGATTTAGCCTTAACAATTTATTAGATATTTTAAGGATGCCCAATAATTGACAACTAAGGGTATAAATATAAAGTCTCTCCAGAGTCTATATATCACCAGGAGTGTCTTCTGGGTTCCTGGTGAACATCACATATCAGGTAGATGAATACATTACCATCTTTCTGCACCACTGAAAATTTATGATCCGAACAGACAAACTCCAGCGTGTCCTGTAGGGGTGAAAGCAGGATGTGATGCTTCTGGGTTTAAACAGCATCATACTTTTCTTTCTTTTTTCTTTTTAAAGAAGTCTGATGTCAAAATGGCAGAAAATGACAGAATCCTTCCAAAATGTGCCTGTGATGTATGTGTTGAATGCGATGTTTTGGACGCAATGGATAAAACATCGGTCTGTCCTTGCGGCATTCCAGGGCAAACGTGAGTGTTTGTTTGTTGTTGCAGGAAGTCCTTGCCAGATCCGGTCTCGGCTGGACACAGCTGATCCTGAGAATTCCCTGGGGAGTGTGCTGGATGGGATGCTTCAAAGCCCCCCCCGGCTCGCAGCAGGAAGCCCATCCCCGTGACAGGAAGGCACTCCATGAATAGGGGATGGTGGTTCCCTTTAGACGTGGAGCGGATTTGCCAAGAGCTGGGAATGCAGTCAGGAGCCAAGTGCCAGGGTGGGAGGGTGGGGTGGGGGGGGGACAATGCTCCGCTCCTTGGAAGCGCACTGGCGGGTGGGGGCTGCTGGGGCCCGAGGTGGACAAATTGAATCAAGATGGAGCTGGATTTTGCAAGATGGGAAAATTTGTTACTTAAATGGCCTGTTTCTCCTCCAGCAGCTGATGCAAAAACTATGAAAACCGGGACTGTGTCACAGACGATATATGATAATCAATGGTGACTCATAAACACAGCTGTTTACCAGACTGCCAGCAGGCTATTCCAGTATGGATGCTACATACAGATAGAGCCATCAATAGGCAGCACTATGTCTTATAGCTTTATTGATGGAGATTTCAGAAAGGTCAAGATTTTCTTGGCCTTTTGGGTAAGATCAAATGTAGTATCTGTTCTTATCAGTTCAGTACCTGATACACCCCCCATGGAGGGGGACCATGTATTATACAAATTTTGGGCACAGGGACCCAGAAGTGGGGCTTGCCCCGTCCGCTCCACGCATCGACCCGGTTTTATGGCGCCTGCAGGAACGGCCCCCCCTACTTCCCCAGGGGCTCTGTGGGAAGAACATCCATACCCCTGATCAGAAGATCACTAGTTTGATCCCTGCCAGAATAGTCACATGTCTGTGGGCCCTTCAGTAAGGCTCCTAACCCTCAGCTCCAGGGGATCTGCATGCTGGCTGAACGTGTCTCTCCTGGGGAGTAAGATAGGCAGGCAAAGTGCAGGATAATGTGTAAATGGCAAATAAAGGATCATTTCATTTTCGCTGTGGCCCCCAGGCCCTGCTTGGCTCCCCCCGTTGTATGTGTGAAGGCTCATATACTCTGTCTCCTTCCCAAAACAATAGTATAAAAAATAGTAAACTGATAACTAAATTTCAGTTTGTGTTCTTATCAATATAACCAATTATTGTACTGAAGCAATTAAAGTCAGTTATCGGTTTCAATTAGGACTATACCTCTCCTAAGTCTTTAAGTGAATTAATTTGCCACAACCTCTAGGCTACTCTCTGCCCCTGACATTATTTATTAAAGAAAAAATGTATACAACAATAAAAGTCAGAAACTTTTAATGGAAAATCTCCTGTCACATGCTCACTATGCTTCCTCCCATGTAAAACCTTCCTTGTAAAATGTAATTTAAATTATCCATCCATCCATCCTTCTTCCAGCTGCTTATCCTCGTGTCTGGGCCTGGAACCTTTTCAAAACCTATTAAAATTTTGAACGATGGTAAGATCCCCTGAAGCCATCACTATTCAAGACAATATGCTGACAACTTGTTTAACAATTCAGCTGCTGCTGTAATTCACGTATTTCTTATCTGCCACAATGATTTTTAAAGATATTTGGTTGGCTGTACAGGACAGCCAAGACAGGTCATTTTGTTTTACAGGTTTAAGACACTGAACAAGAAAGAGAACATATCACTGACAGTACATCATGTTCCAGCCAAAAATACATGTGGCAGTTTGTCCAGTATTGAGTCTAAACACCAGTCGTTGGGAACACACCCTTTTTTTACTACTCTGAGTTAGTGCGCTCCACACAAAGGCTGAATTGGTAGCCAAAGGAAGCCGTGTTTGCCTCGTCTTCCACTAGAGGGCAGCAGTATCATATTTTGCTGAGTTTTCTTCCTGCTGGAGGAGGTCTATCTGGCGTGACCAGGCGCCCCCGATAGGTACCAGCTGAAAGATGCCGTGTCAAATATCTGGCCTCCTATACGGCGTTACTGGGAACGTTGGGCGGGCTGCGAGGCGCACTGCACGCTGCTCCTCATGCTAATGACACATCTGAAATGAAACACGGGCCAAGAGCAACACAGCACCCCGTTAGGGGGGGTTACCGCAAGAGCCGCCACCCACGAATCACGTGAGAGCGGCGGACGGCTGGCTTAGCACAGATTCTTCTGTGGCAGCATCAAAACGCCGGCTTTCACCGAATCACAGTAACATTTAATGGATTCCTTCATAAAATATGCAGATTGTTTGGATGCATTTATTATGTGCATGTATGAAATAAGAGGATCAAGAAGTATGGGTGATTACCCTGGTCCACCTTAAGTCACTGTCATGATGCTGTTTAGCGTCTAAGGATGCAATGAAAGATGTGTAGTGATGAAGGGAAAGGGGGTGACTCATGGAAAAAGGCAGGATCCAGTGCTGGGAAGGCGGCAGTAAGAGAGAGCCGTCTCCTTCCCAGGGGCCGAGTGTAAACCGAGATTGGGGCGGACGTCTGGGCTGTGACTGATGTCAGAGTCGATCCCCTGTGTCACAAAGACGGATCAAAAGAAAACACAGCAGCTTAGGGTCCGGAGGCGCAGAGTGACAGCGACAGGTTGTCGGTGGGGGGGGGGGGGGGGGCGTGGCGTGACACGCTGAAATGCGCACACGACGATTCCCAGCAGATCTGCTGCTCCGATATTAGAACTTTCACAGTCTATTTCACAATATATTGTGCCGCCTTTTAAATGCAGAGTCTGAAGCACCGCTAAGGAAATGTACATCATCATATGTCAGTTCTCGCTAGGCATCTATCTAAAATCAGGGCTACTTCATAATTGTTGGGGGCCATTTTCCACTTAAAACAGCTTTTATTGTTTATCGTTTGCTGCTGTGCAAATTGCTTTTTGCTGCTACTGACGTTTGCTTATAAGCCTGACTATAGCTAAACTCCTCTGTAATACATGCACCCGCACGCACCCCATGTGCGCGTACAAAACAGCCTCCTCGGCTTCAGACGCAGAGCCCCGCGGTCGAGGTCGAGCCCCAGATGCCAGTAAAGAGAGCGCGCATCACGGCAAAACTATTTGCTGGATAAATGGAAAGAATTTCAGTCTAGCCACAGACACTTTACACTTTCACTGACGCAACAGAACTGCCCAAACAAACCGTAGAAAGTGTGGCCTGGTGAAATTCACGGTGGTGGAGGGGGTGTCTCTGAGGATTAGGGGGTGTTCCATTCCTGGTTGTGACAGAGTATACCATGCATCCGAAATGTGTATAACTCCACTTAAACAATGCTATAGACTACAGTGGAAATATCTAACCAGCAAGTCCATAAGCGTTATTTTAAGCCACAGTTTAGTCCACATTTTTGTCCACCATAAGAGAAACTTCAGGAGAAAAAAATGCTAACATGGTTACCAAGATGTATTCAAAATGCGTCCATCTACATGCAGCTTGATCTGGTAGGAGTCATGGTGTATATTCAAAAATGTTATTAAAAAGTGAAAAACATCAGATAACCATAAGTCATATTTACATACACTTAATAAAAACAGCTACAAATTTACCCTTTCTCTACTTCCCATTATGTAAGTGTCAAATGTTTTATATTCTTTTATTCGAGAATCAATATGTAAAAAAAAAAAAAAAAAACAATGCCGAAGGGTGGCTGAGAAGCCTGATTTGACCTGTAGGAGATGAAACCAGACGCTGTGAACGCTGCGGTCCGGGCAGGTCCGCTTTCATTCAGTCCCACACGACTCTCAGTTCCATTCTGCGCGATCTCCGCTCGAAACATGGGGCCACAAGGCAGCAGGACGCGGCTGAGAGAATGAACGGAGGAATGGTCACCAAATAAGTCAAGCAAAGGTCCAAGTGCACGGCGAATGGTCCTGTACCCTTGGAAATGCTACAGCACAACACATCCAAATTCTAGAGTGCGTTGAAATTTATTAATGGGTTGCGTGCCTGGATTCAACATAAAAAATCACAACCATAAAATCACCAGCCGGGAAAAATACCTCCTTTTATGTCAGTAAGACAGAAACACAACTCAAAACCAAATGTGCATGATGGATGTACATAAAATACATCTAAAATAATTCATATAGTGAATTTATTTATTATATAGATAACTCATATAACTGATAAAAATTGAATTAAAATAAATTAATTTGCCTGACTGGACTAGTTATACGAATATTCATTTTACACGCAGAATAAAATGTGCCGGTAATATAAAAGTATGGAGGGTTTCAAAAAAATAAAAAATAAAATGCTGAAATTTTAAGTGAAACTAAAGGAAACCTTAAAATAAAGTCAGTCACTAAGATGCCATTAAACTACAGAAAAAACAGGGATTCCTAAACCGTTATTTGTAAGACATGAGCCGGCTGGCAGCGGGACAGCGGGAGAGCGACTGGCGGCAGAACGGGGCTGGTTTTCGCTTCGCGCTGCTTCGCTTCCGCCGAGCGCAGGTGTGAACGGCCGCATCCTGGCCGCGATTAACGGGACGCGCCGCCGCAGCCGAAACGCAAGCCGCGACCCGGGAGGATGCGCGGGGAGGGGTGGGGGGGCACATGCTCGTGTGCGTGCCGGCACTGCTTTCCAGATGTTGTTCGGCGGAGGTTAGACTGTGTCTTGGAAAAAAAGAGGCAACGAGGTAAGAGACCGAGCGCCCCTTTCCCATGTGGGTGTTCGTTTTATATTTTACAGACAATGTTCCTTTAAAAGTCTGCGCCTGGAAATCCCATTAGATGTGCATATAAAATTTCCCCCATGATTAATAGTTGATGAGGCAGGGTTGGTTGGAGGGTACCAACATGTGGCCGTGGGGCCCCTCCTCCTCGAGATCACATTACACTCCATAAACTTGCCACTCTTTTCCACCTAGCCTTTAAAAGAGAGGTGGGACCTCTGGCCAGGAATGCCTGAGCACTGCGAGGAGGAGCTGGGGAGCCGCGAGAGGATGCAGCAGGCTGTGACCGGGCCCCTCAGCCGCCAGCCTGCACAGTAGCAGAGAGACGCCCGGAGAGAGAGCCCCTGGATGGTCTTCCTGGCATCACGGCTACTGAAGCAGAGAAGCCTCACCCAGACCGGGGAGAGCAGACAGGCTTCCACGTGCCTCTGTTCATGTGCTGACTGGAGCTGGATGCTGTTTGGAATTTCGTCCTAGACTGAACATTTTCCGGAGAGACTTTCCCTGCGTGTTCCGGCTCATGGATCAGCCCGCCAGCAGCTGCATGCGGAGCGCCCACCCGGGCAACGCCATCTGGGGGTGCATGCGGGGGCCGCACTCAGCGGTGCCGTCGCCGGGGTTACCGCCGTATCAGCAGGGCCCGTTCTCGCTGCACCAGAAACCCGAGTTCCTGGCCTATACGGACTTCCCAGGCTCCTGCTTGGTGTCGGCAGCACCGCACGCTTACCCCCGCGACGACCGGCCCTACGCCGATCCCGGAGGCCCCGGCTACCAGCGGCCCGATTGGCAGTTCCCTACCTGCGGGGCTCGTACCCGGGGCCAGGAGCCATGTCCGGCTGGCAGTGGCGCGGCTGAGGTGGATGACGTGGGTCTGGACAGGCTGCCAGGGCCGGGGTCCGGGTGCCTGGAG
The DNA here is from genome assembly GCA_026777045.1 of Hyperopisus bebe. NCBI lineage: Eukaryota > Metazoa > Chordata > Actinopteri > Osteoglossiformes > Mormyridae > Hyperopisus > Hyperopisus bebe. Next base: position 27,309,977 of record JAODJW010000094.1, read on the forward strand.
GGGGAGTATTCACCGCCTAGCATGGCGCCCACTGAGACAGAGAAGAAGACGTCCAAGAGGAAGAGGGAGGTCGCAGGTCAGCAGCAATTCATTTCCATTGGCTGAGTCTCACTGATTTCGGCTTTCTTAGTGAAATTGCAGGGGCACTAATTTTTGGTTCATGTTCATTACATGGTTCCCTTGGTACAGGACAGGAGTCTTTCATTGCCACACAAACATCAAAGTTACAAAGTGCTGTCAAGTGCAACATCCTTGATGACTTTAAATGTTCAGTTTGGCATTAAGTATAGTCGCAGGTATGGTAGGAATTCTAGAATTTTACCTTAAATATCTCCCTGGTCTACCTCTCTGCTCTCTGAATTACACCAAAAACACTAACTAGATCTCAAAATTGTCACCTTAAGAGTCAGATCACTTGCGCATTAAACAGTCCTGTTCCCCTCACATGGACACAGACGTGAGAGAACAGACACTTCAGGGACTCACGCATCAAAATTCCTGATCACAGTCCAGGGATCAGTGGATATTCTTGGTGAGAAGCATCACTATCAAAATAGCTGATACTGATTTGTAATGCCTGATTAATTTGCTATCTAAAACACTAACAAACAGCCACACTGGCCTACTCGATTAAATAAATCAGATGGCAGCAGAAAGACTATGCTCATATTAATACATTTTTGTTACTCAACTCATTTTTGATCCAGAAGCACAGTTTAGGTCACAGTAACAGAGATTTTCTGCTCTATTTACAAAACATTAACTTTGTAAAGAGCACAGCGAAACACATTGGCCTTCATGAAAACAATACATAAGCAAAAACAGTCTCTTTCACTTGCCAGAAAATACAACTTCTCATTTTGCTTGTATTATTACCTGTGACACCAATAAGAGTAAAGGGCTGGAAGATGGGTGGATTATTTATCATTATTATTATTATTATTATTATTATTATTATTATTATTATTATTATTAGTAGTAGTAGTAGTAGTAGTAGTAGTTGTAGTAGTAGTATTGTTGTTGTTGTTGTTGTTGCTGCTGTTGTTGTTAGTAGCAGCAGCAGTAGTATTTTACCCCTTTATGCTGATATAAACATCTCCATTTGTCTCGGTCGGCTGTCCTTCCCTTTCCCATCCCACACCATTGATCATCAGCAGATTCCCCCCTTCGTCAGTCAACATCTGCTCTATTTGTCACAGCATTTGTGAGCCACACTGTGCCGCACTGTGCTGCACTGGAGAGGAGCTGATTGCTGGACCATCAGCTCCCTGAGGGATGCTGGTAACTCATAGGCATCCAGCACTCTGAACTGGCAGCCTGGCTCACTTCAGAAACACAAAACATGAATAATGACACTTATGCTTCTCTAAAGGACATTTACAAAACTGGATACCATTCAGTAGCACTTCCTTTCGAATAGTGAAATTCAACACCTGCCTCACAATCATATCCATTGATAACCTGTGATCTTCAGTCAGATAGCTGTAACTTTACAGTGGATCCAGTAAACAGCAAGATATCTATTTTCTCATATCTAAGGTACAGAAATGCAGAAAATTGTGGAAAATGTTATTTGAATTGAATGTGAATAATGAGTTTTGTATCATCCTGAACTTTGGTGAATCATCACAATCATCATCATCATCACAGTATAACTAATTTACAATGTTCAGACGCTCTAGTAAGATCAGTTGTACGTAAGGAAAGACAGTGGCACATTAGTGTTTCCTGTATCTTCTAGTGCTCAGATATATTAAGATCTCTAATCCTAAACAGCACGATATTGACAGTAATGGACACGGTTACGGTGACAATGACACAGTACCGACAGCACCAATACCCAACGGGCGATCATTCACTTTCAAATTCATATCACACCAATCAGTATGGTCAGCCTTTGTAAACGATCTGTGTTGCTCAATTTGATTTCTGATTATCAGCCCACAGCTGCATGTGCGCTGGTAGATAATTTCAGTCTGAAATTAAGTTTGCGGTCCACTTATTATTTGGAGCTACTCTTTTAAGATGTTAAAGTCAAACCACAAATTCTTCGGCACTGAAATGTATCAACTTCTCAGCACAGTGGTTAGCTAAGTTTTTTTTTGGTTGTTTGTTTCAGGAAAGAGCATTGCGTTTTGTGATGCAAAGCAGAGATCTAAACAGATGCATTTTAATTATAAACTCAAGTATTACATCCTCCCTCTGTCCCAGGGAAATAGACTTGGTTGTTATGTTGATAAATTTCCCTGGAGGACATATTGCATTTTTTTTGCTATGATTTAATATGGTCTGAAGGTGTGTACAACATGGACTATTAAATTGGACTAAACATATATCCTTTCTGGATTGTAATGTACTGCTATCACAGTCTGTGTGTTCATCTAGAACTATACAATACAGACATGTTAATTTTTCTGATTTACAGCACATGTGCCCATAAAGAGACAGGCAAGCCAATGATATGCAGAGGGCAATACACATTTTATTCAAATGTTGCCCATAATCGCTGACTTGGCCGAACAGACCCATCTCCTGAGAGATGGGGAAGTGCGTTCACGTTCGCCTTAATGTGACCTTATTACAACCCACATATGCCCGACCACGTTGCCTAAAAGACCTTGCCAGCTGTCTCAATTGTAGATGATTATGCCTCGACATTTTCCATACTTCGGTAGTAACACGAGCCCTTTGCACGTGTGCAGTGCTGACTCAAAATAAACAAAATGAGGTTCAGAATAAACTAGCTTGGTTCAGTTATGTACCGCCTGTGTCTGTCTGCACAGACACTGTATGGATGGGTGATATGAAACATTCTAGACTTCTGACGACCTAATCAGATCCACCTGCGCACATTATTCATAAGCAGTGATGCCTCACCTGGCAGTAGAAATGCAGGCACATTTCACACGCTTCGCATTTTCTGCACTGATTTAAAAGTCATCTGGGTTGCCAAGATGGCAAAACAGCTTTTAGCTTTTAATCAAAACCTTACCCAACCACACAATATTTTTTTATAGATTTATTTTCTTTGTATACTTTTTTATTTGTGTTTATAAGTTTCCCCGCAGTTTTTTTAGGATACTCTAATCTTGTTTAAAAACATGAAAAAGGAAAAGAATGAAGCAGTAATTTTAAATCTGTGCTTTTGTTTTGTTTTGTGAGCAATTAAATCTTTACAATGAGCCCTAACAGCAGGACCAGTTTGGTGTTAATTAGGACGAATTACTTTACCACCCTTTCCAAATTTCTGCCAAATGTTGTCTGACCCCAAAGACTGTGTACAGCGGCAGCCTCTGTAAGGCAGTTTGGTGACATTTACAAGGAGATCTTCTGATGTCCTTACCGGCAGTCCACCCAAAGATTACTCCTGCATCCACGTTTACAGTCCAGACGAACACATTTGGTGGTGACGCTGAGATTGTGTGGCATGCAATAAAGGGGTATAAACATCAATAATAATAATAATAACACACCCCATGTGCTACTTTACTGCAGACTGCTGACTTCCAGGCAGTTAGCAGACAGTCAGACCCGAGTCAGGCACATCTGGCTTTGCGAGCGTAACCCACAGCAGTCTGACCACGCAATTTGGCAGGGGCTACACAAAGATGTTCTCAGTGTGACAAATTATAAGCGTTTTGGCAGCATTACGTCAGCTGCTATTCGTCTGAGAATGATGCAACATCACATCAGAGAGCCCGACACTTAATTGCAATAAAAAGGCATTTGCTTCCCTGGACTGATTTTGCTCAGGTGTTTTTTTGTTTTGTTTTGTTTTGTTTTGTTTTGTTTTTAGTATAAGTGTTTTTTTAATAGTTTTCTCCAAACAGCATAACCTATACGATGTGTTTGGGATCTTCACTGGGCAAGATTTTGCTAAATTTCATGGTTAAGAATAGCCTTGATATTGACTGTGGCTCCTGGCATTTGTGAGGGACTTTGGGCAGTAAATCGTATTTATGTTCTGTTCAGCCTGATAGATCTCAGGGGAAAGGGGTCTTCATATTTAAACTTTCAGCGGGGGACTCTGCTCTTTGTGGTCCCTTTTAATGGCGTTCCGCTGCATTCCACCTTAACTGGAGCCCACTGAGCCCCACCCCGGTGACCCCCTCTCACACTGGCCCCACTGCGTCTTCGGCTGTCTGTGTCTGTGTCCTGCAATGGCAGTAGGACAGATTGCGGGACCAACAGCCATATTGGTGGCCAGTACAGACCCGTTCGGACCCTCTGGGCCAATTCTAATGGACTACTGTCAACTACCAGGGCGTCATAGCAAAATGCCACTAGCAGATTGATTTTTTCATGATATTTCAAGATCTTGAAGTGCCGTTTTCTTCTGATCCTCCAGAGACTCACGACTCCACGTTTAAGGGCGATTCCGGCTGCAAAGCGAGGAAGGAGAGAACGGCATTCACCAAAGAGCAGCTCCGGGAACTGGAGGCAGAATTTACCCATCATAATTACCTGACCCGACTGCGTCGCTATGAGATCGCAGTCAACCTGGACCTCACCGAGCGACAGGTAAGCACAGGACCCCCACTGCTCAGCCACATCTTCCTGCAGGAGCTGCCCTCCATTTACTCGACTGTGCAAATAGTAATGGTTTGGACAGCCAATCAGAGGCAGTCAATTTAAGAGGGTTGGGTAAGATTTTCCATTTATGTGTCAAGACAATCCTTCTTTCAACTCAACTTTCATTATGAAAATGCAAACCTCATCATCACCATTTCATTCTGCCCAGTTACAGGGCTCTTGTTTTAATTTGCAACATTAGTAACATTAATTAATTACTGGCTACCATAGTTTCCACAGTACCTCGCTTTGCTAAAGGCTATATATGAAACATAATAGAGCTTGACCCAGTATATATTACAATTTATTAAAAGATCTATTCAAGCATCCACCCAAGTTGAACCTGTTTTATAACTACAGACTTCAAATACTGGTTCCTGACTGGTCTGTGAGATGCTGACCCTATCCACTCACCCGTAGCCCACTCTCCCCAGTGCTTCATTCTGCACGGTCAGTTTCAGACTGGCCACAAAGTCTGTGCCAAGCAGAGATGAGTTTCCCAGGCCCTGGGTCCAAACCCCAGATCCCAGCACTGCCCCGTGCTCATTCCGAAACCCCTCTGCAACTCGGCACTGTGTTTTTCCAATGAAGTCTACATACTTTGGCAGCCAGAGATCTTGCACACAAAAATGACAAGGGAGGATCAGACGAAGTAATGCGCTTAAAATAGTGTGGGAACAGATTGTCTTTATTCCTGTGTTGCTGTGGGGAATGCAGAGTGGGATGCACAGAGGTCTCACATGGCCTCCCCAGAGCCCAGCCCACACAGGAAGGATACAGCCTGCGCTCACAGGAAATGATGCCATGACAGTCCCACAGACTGAACACAGTACCTATACATTTCTACACATTCCATTGTCCTGAGCTAGATGGTTACTTAGATATTTCCGTTTTTTCCTTTGTTGTATCATTAGATAAGTAGTTCTAATGATGTTACATTTGATTAAACCAAAAAAGAAGTGTCAAATAAAAGAAAGGAAGAAAAGATCACAGGAAATGCAGTAGAAGCATTAATTCCAGTGATCTCTTTATAATGGACACTGTAATGAAGAAATGTCTGCTTATCTGCTATTCCCATATTGCAGTATAGTATCTGCTTTGATTTTATTGGATTTTTGGTCACAATCCCTGTCTGTCATTTGTAGGTGAAAGTGTGGTTCCAAAACAGACGGATGAAATGGAAGCGAGTGAAAGGAGGGCAGCCCGCCTCTCCGCACGACCTGGAGACAGACGACGTTGATTCTGCAGCCTCGCCCAGCTCAGAGTGACAGACTTGAGCCAGCCTGCAGCAGCTGAATGCCCGTTGATGCCACATTGCATCTTGGGATGCCTGGTCGCTGGAGTGGCCAGCTCCCATTGACTGACAGACTTGTGCATCTGCAGTGATTTTTGTACGTTTTCCTTCTCGCCTAAACAAATGGCAAAGTGCTTTCCTCTGTACACGCTCTCCAGGTAGTTATGATCTACATTCAACTCTTTTTCAATGAGAACTGATTAAAAGTGTGGAGAAATGTTTTGGCATCATCAGTCCAATGAAAATGTAAATCAGTCATTCAGTTTACATCTACTGTTGTATATGGAAGTGCTTTATCTGGTGAGCAGTTAAGGTCGATGAAAAACATCTGTAATTTTCAGCTTTCTGCTGAAAAAATCTTGTAAATGTTGCCAAGTTTGCAGAACTTCCAAAGCTTCACAGCCATTCCAGACTTGCCAATTCAACTGGCTTTTGATATGTTGTGGTGTTTTTTTTTTTTGTTTAGTAAACTTTGACTTTTGTTTGTATTTCTATGTTTTTACATTTGAAATTTTAATAATAAATGAAATACAGATGTAGCAAATTAAGACCTGCAGTTAAAGGCTTCAATAAATGTTATAAAATTTTAAGCAAGGCCTTTATAATTTCCTTCTGGGTTATGGGGGGTGGGATTACAAAGCGTTTCATTCTGGCCCACAATTGCTTATGCAAGTTTTAATAGAGCTTTCCATCTCATTGTTTTTACAAAAACCGCACAGCGTCATTTAAAGTTTCAGCCACAAACTTCTCGATTCAGCAAGCGTGTATGCCTGCACGGAAACAACACCACTTCCTAGAAAATCGTTTCTACAATTCTTCTGAGAATCGATTACTGCTGATATATCACTCAGTCTTAACTGGCCTGGGATGATGATGCTAAGATGCTAACAACAGGCAGGCAGAATAGACAGTATGTGATTGAAACGTTGGGTCTTACTGCAGCGCTTCACAGAATGTGCACTGGCGCTGCCTTTAAGTGCTTCTTAAGACGAAGAAGCACTTTCCTGCTTCATTCTGAAGAAGAAAAGGGAAGCATCTGGGCAGAGCTGCGGCGAGCAGGATCAGATTGGCGATCTGTGTGGAACAGGCCCACGAGCTTGAGGTCAGACAGCTTCCGTACAATGGAAAGGGGAAATAATAGGTTGGAATGGGCAAAAACAAGTCTTCTCAAATACAGGATGTTGTTGTAGCAGGTAGCAAGTCGTCCAATTTCCTGCTTCCCAGAGGAGACATTTGAAAAGTGTTGCAGTCGGTCGGACACACAATGGCAGGCCTATGTTCTGGCCGGCCTTCTGCACAGAGGCCCTTGGGGTTACTGCCCTCTGCGCTTTTTCCAGCAGAGGTATGATTCCAAACACACCCACCAAGACCCGTAACCCTTAATGCACCAGACCCAGGTGGACAACATCTATAGGCCTACGACAGCTGCTGCAAGATGACAAACTCCCAATGTGAATGACCGTGCTGTTTTCTGCCTGACAGTGCTTTTTAATGGGCTGAGAATCCCAAAGAAAATAATATTTTTATTTATTTCGAGTGTAAGGCTCGGTGGGCTATATGCTCCGTTAACTCCGTTAACTCATTACTCTGTTCGTGTTGAGTTCTGTCCTTCTCTGATGATTTCTTTAATTGTCTAGTCTGTCTCATAATGTTTTGGGATTATAATACTTATAATAAAGCATCTTGACCTCCGTGCTCATGGTGTCAATTTTTAATAACAGCACGAGACCTGAGCTGCCATTAAATGAGTCTGTCACTGCTTGCAGAAAAACTAGTAACTTGAAACATGTTCAAACTGATTCATTGGTTATTTAAAACATATCTTCAGTCATTCCTGATTGCTCAGAATTATAACTGAGAATAATATATCTGCTTGGGTCAGATCTGAAGTAGCTGAGAACACACTTGAGTCTGTCACGGCGTACACACGCTCAAACACTACAAGCAGTTTAGAGACACCATCTCACCTAACCACATGGTTTTGGGCTGCGGGAGGAAACTGGCGTACCCAGAGGAAACCAGTGCAAACAAGGGGAGATCATGCGGACTACACAGACACTGAGCTGGGGACGGGAATCAAATCCACTTCCCTGGAGGCCACAGCGACCCAATGAACCACCAGCCCCTATGTGCTAGTGAATGTGAAAGCTGTCAAGAACCATAATATTTATATAGATGTATGGTGACACTTTGCATTAACTGCACTTTCATAATGCATTCATTATGCATTCATAGAACATTCATAAGAAGCATGTAAATATACCTTAACATGTCAAAGTATTGCATTCATTATACTTTCAATGATCAAGACATGGCATAAATATATAGCTTCATATATATATATCTAGTATATCGTGTAGTTTTTTTTATTGTTATATTGTATAGTCCTTTATTGCTATTTTATTGCTCCTGTTAGGTTGTATTGACCTTTTGTTGCTGTAACAATGCAAATTTCTCAACTGTGGGATTAATATAGGTCAACTTATCCTATCTTATTCTGAAGATGCAGTTAAGAAGCATTACCAAATGTACTAAAACTGAAGAAAGGGAAGTGGAGTATAAGGCTAACATGTCTTAGCACTGGTGCACAGACGGTACTTGTGAAACATCAGCCCTGATATAAATGAGCTGTCTCAGCTTGTCACTAAAATTAATATAAATAAAACAGATATAAGCTCATCAAAAAGTTAGTGCACCTGCTTGTTTGGGCAAGACACTTATATGGAATGTGGTTTCCCTGTTGAACTCTTATGTCATCAACATGTTTGATGAAAAAAAATTGTACTGTTACAACAGGAAAATCTAATAATAAACAAATAATCTGGATTTAGCAATGGCACATGGAAGGCTAAAAAGAGCAAGCGTCCCAGACCAGGAGGACAGCACCATCGATATTAAAGCAGCTTTGATTATTTAAGCAGACTCCTCAATGGAACATTCCTTAAATACCTCCGGTCTCGAAGAGTTGTGAATATAACCTTTGCTTCCTTTCTGTGGGTAGTTAAATAAATGCTCTCACAAGAAAACATTTGTTAGCAGTTGGAAGACAAGCAAGTGACTTCATTTGAAATGTAACTGGAGAATCATATAATGGTCTTTCAATGTGGTGAGCAGATATCACTTTTGAGTGCAAGATTACAGGGAGGAAGCTGCGGACTTCACTGGCCGGGATTGCTGAAGTGCTGCTTCTCGGTGGACCGTCTCTACCACACACCCGGAACTTCCTGCTGTCGGTGAGGCTCACACATGTATGCACATCCAGTGGAGAATTATTTTGTTTTCAAACAGGAACAACAAAATCATACTTTAAATATTGGCTCAGACATTAATCATTAGCATGAAGCTTGGTGACTGATATTTCCCAGACAGAAAGATGTTACACAAAAAGAATTTAATCCCAGTGGGATTTGTCATTCTTGATTGGTGAAATTAATGTTAAACTGTTATGACAATACAGATAAAACATTCGGTGCCTGTTGCCTGTGGCAAACCAGTAGTTTTTCTGCAAATCCGTTACTCATGTTCAGTTACTGGCCGAGGAGCTGGACCATCTTTAAATGATTCATTCTTAATGTCTTGGATGTATCTTAGAAACATTCCTTCATTTCTGTCTATTAATATCATAAGTAAGCATCCAAGAGCACTGGAAATAATCTTTTTCATAAATTCTATTGCTGGCTAAAAATTTATTCATGGGATGATTGAGGTAATACCACAGTCTCACACAGATCCACACCTACCTATGTGTGGCGTACACCCATCCATGCTCCAGGAGTGCTTATCCAGTACAGGATAGCACTGAGTCTTGAATCTATACCAGAAGACACAGGACAAGGCACAAGGCAGGGGATACCCTGGGAGGGATATTCCGGTCTGTCGCAAGGCACACCTTCACACAACCAGAAACCTCACCTAACTACACACTTTTGGACTGGGGGGGGGGGGGTGTGACCTGTTGGGACAACATGCAAAATCCACACACTCAAAGAACATGGAACTGGAAATAACTCAAATAAACATTTTCTCTTTTGCAGCTGATGTATCTGATAAATATCACAAAAAAGTTTTCATTTGCTGGCACTGACCATATGCGGTCTGGTATATTTTATTATGTCAGATATATATTAAATAAACTTGATGTAGACATTTTGCAGCATATCCTGTGTCACCAAAAGGGAAAAAAAAGTCTCTGAAATACACAGTCCATTATCGTCAGAGTTTTGGATTCTGGGACTAGCCCATGACTGTCCGAAGAAGCATAAGTTATTTCTGATAATTTGTAGTATCCTAGAATTGAATGTTATACTTAGCTGAACAATAGTTGTGCCAGAATTGAACATTATATACCTTACTGAACTTAACAATCTCGAGCAGGAGCATGTTGGCTACTGTTAACTGTTAATTTGAAGCTCTTTGGGGCCACAGAAGGCTTGTGGAAGATCTGGGCTTGATGGATGGATAGAGGTGGTGAGGTCACAGCTGACAAGCGGTCGTCGGGATTAAAGCGTGTCCTTCAGGCCTGACTCCACTGTGAAGAGCATCTGCATATGGAGCAACTGTATGTTATTGTTTACGGAGGCAACATTTCAGTGCTGACATCAAAGCTGTGTGACATCTGAACTGCTCACCGAGGTTAGTCCTGACAGCAGATATTGATGAGATGCACTTCCAGCACTGGATTTTATAATTTAAACAAAAAAACAATACATTTTATATTGAGCAGTGAGAAAGTGCTTGGTCTGTCACTGGGGACATGAGGCGGAGATCATAGCCAGAGCTTGAAAGCATTTTGCCCCATCGGTTTTCACAAGTAATACTGCATGACAAAACCAGAAAATGACATGTTTAATATCATATATTTTACTGTGCTGCAGTGCACACGCAAGTACAACGCTCATTGTCAATTTAGTTTAATCAGATTGTGCTCTGAAAAATAACAGTTATGACAAATATGGAGCCAGATTCATGAGTTGTTTATTTGAAGTGTTTAGAGATTATTTTAAAAAATAGTAAACTCACTGCTTTGCGAAACACAGATATTTAAGGTAATGCACACAGCGCAGTACATGGAGTGGATGAATGATTTTGTGTTTATTGATACAAACCAAAAGCCAAACAAACTGAAACAAATATTGAAACTTTTTGGCTTTAACCAAGGCAAGAACTATGTGGTTTTTATTTAAGAGGATCTTTTTCAATTTTCCAGATTTGAACTCAAGGTTATTTTTCTGATTCAGACTCTTCTCGTTGTCACATGCATGTGCTTGAAGAGTGACAGTGAGATAAAAGATGATTTCAGCCACCCCTCAGTTCATATGCAAGAGTATTAAGGCAAAAGTCTTGTTTTCTTTTTCTTACTTTTTTAAGATATAATTTTCTAGATTGTGGATGTATCCTAATGAGGGGTCTGCTTAGTGCTTACTTGTTTCATTGGGACTCATGGCAGGTTGTTGAATGTCCAAATGCAAACAGGGAAAAAGGGGGCAGAAAGGAAGGGGTTAATGTGACGAATGGGATGGATTCTGGATGCTGTGAGGCATTTACACTTAGATTATCAAAGTTTGATCTTCAAATGCATATTATTCAGATGATATCTGGGAATTTGTGTCAGATGTGATGGTCCAAAAATATCCATCTTTAGTGTTTGTTATAAACTTCTGTATATATTTTTGGATTTTGGGTTATTAACATTACCTTTCAGTAGTAACCGTACTTCCTCTAGATCTCTGTTTGTGTTAAATTGTCATTACTCTGGAGGATATTACTGAGAGCCCCACCCCCCAATCAACCATAGCCAAGCAGGCCAGATTTCCGCAAAGATCAACGTAAGACGTGGGTCACAGAGAGGCCTGAAGACAAATATTCAAGGTTGCTTACCCCCCTTGGCCATAAAATTGTGTTATTGTAGGCCACCTGTGAGTTTATTCCCCCTCTGTACATGTAGCCCCCATCCAAACATCCCAGGCTAAAAGCAGGCTGGGTGGGGGGGAGGGGGGCGTCTTCCGCATGTCCTCCCAAGACAGCAATTTTTTTGAGCAGAAGAAAAAAAGCTAAAAACCCTGGGTATGCGTAGAGTGGAGGTATGTATGTGTTTGTGGCGAGTCAACAGAGGAAATGGGTTAGAAATGAATGAAGAACTGTTGAAATGAGTAATTCCGGTGCTAGCCTGTGTGTAGAGCGCTCGCAGATGAAGACTCTACTCCCACACTGCCTCTCTGACTGACCCCCAACCTGCCCTGAGATTGGTGAGTCCTCTGAGTCAGATAAATCTCCTGCTTCCACCTTGTTCAATCAGTTCGGCCTGGGTAGGGTCCCGGAACTCAGTGTTAAATCACCCGGCCTTCCTGCTGGTTCTCTCTGACAGCCCATTGGGCCAAGTGGTGCCAGGGTCACAGGCCTAAGCCAACAGCCCTGCTCCTACTGTCTGGAATATCTGATTGGCTCTCCTGGGTCCTTCCCGAAAACAAGGAGTCAGCCTGTGTTTGTCGAACATTGGGCACAGCCTACGGCCCTATTTGCTTTTTGCCAGTGGTGCAGCAGGGGTGAGGAGAGATCACAAGCCCCAAATAGCTTATATTACATGCTGTTGACTTAGGGACACTGGGGTTACCGCGCTCCAATCTCATGTGGAGCATTGCTGTTCTTCCCCTGGGTCCTTTGCGACATTTCCGTTCATACATGTCAAAATCACCTGTTTTTAACAGATCTATTCAGCAACAGCAGCTCTCTGCATACACTAGTAGCTAAAATTGTGGAAACACAAGTTCTAGAGTCCGCAAAACTTAATTCAACTTTTGCTCAAGCTACTTTTTTGTAACATTCTTTGATTATTTATAGACATAATGCCAAAAACACTGGGTGTTTCCACAATTTTGGCCACTAGCATACAGTGAGCCATTATAGACGATTCAAGCAGAATAAGGTTTCAGCATGTTATTGGGGCACAAGTGAAAGACCTGCCAAAGATCCTGCATGGTTTGAAAGCATTATTCTTGCATAAAATGTACAGTAAAAAAAATGAGGTCATACGTTGGCTTTCCGTCATTAGAAGCAAGCCTGCGTGATCCCCAGAGCTTTGTGCCTGTGATCCTCGCATCTTCACTGCTGCAAAATTGGTCATAAAGCAGAACAGATTTTCCTCTGTAAAGTAATAAGTGGTGAACCATCGCAGACTTGTTATGCCGCCTTTGAGCTGTTCTCACTCCGCAAAGTTGATGCAAAATGACATGTTCATTTTGTTTATTCCTCTGAGCGTTTTCAGTACATTGTGCTTCCAGATGTTTCTGCGAGACATCTGTGTCGGCCCCACTTCCTGGAGTGGTGATTGGGCGGGATGGTGCTCTGGCCATGAGGCAGCGACCAGGGAGCGAGGAAGCGGCTCATTCCAGATTCTGATCGTGATTCATTGTGAGGGCTGGAAAGCTCACATTGATTCAGGCAGGTTTTCTGTAGCACACAGCTCATCCAGAGAAGGGCTCTGGGAGAGTGGACAGTGATGACACTAGGGGCTGTAGGCTCAAAAACTGAACTTACTACTGCACTATAGGTAAGGAACTTAGGGAGTTCTGACTTATTTCGATAAACAGGAAGCTGTTTGACACCCAAAATCATTGGCTTCGGTCAGTGTAAGACTGCAGTCATGGGCTGTAGCATAATTCTCAAAGCTTCTTTGAATATTATAAGTAAGTCAGTGTGAGGTGGGAGCTGGGACGTGTGGATCAGCACTGCGGCTCAAACTGGCCCAGTCAGTGCCTCTTAATGCCGACCCTCTCAGTAGCTTCCTTGCTGTACGTGTGCCTGCTGGACTCAAACTGTCTCATTCACATTCTCTCTGCTGCTGCCATGCATATCAGATAGGTGCAAAAATATATATATTTTTTAAATTCAAAAACCAACAATAACTGTTGTTAATTAAACTAAAAAGGAATAACAAGGATTAGAAGCTGTTAAAAAGTTCTGACGAAACACTGCTTTGTTGTTGTTGCCACATGCTCTTGACGTCCCAGGGGACAATTTCCACTCTTGTGTTACGGATGGCTGTCTGACACGGAGCTGGGTGAAAGGTTGTGGCCCATGCTGGTGTTTGCGGTGGTGGTTGATGGGGGGGGGGAGGGTTCCCAGAGGATGCCCAGTTACAGGTCGACGCACTGGGCTGCACACCACGCAGTACTGCAGTATTGCCATGGGAACACTAGAGGGATTTCTCGCCAGCTTCATGCACGGATGCAACTTGGATGAATAGAGGAGCATAAGGTCCACAGATCTCCATCCACAGATTGCATTTGGCCTAATATGGAATTTTCACTGCCTCCGCGGTCCAGTTTATTTCCTGTCCTGAACAAACAGTATGAACTTCTGGCATTCAGATATGGCAATGATATTCTATATACCACATGGTATACCACGAAAAAATTTCGTTGGACTTCGGTACAATGATAATAAAGTCTATCTATCTATCTATATGACAGCAATGGTGCTGTGGGTCTCCAGACCAATTGATCTCCTTGCTGTAGGTCCTCACCAGTAGGAGAATGACCCGCGCACTGGTGCCATTCTCCCCTCGCGGTCCCGTTACCACTTAGCCCCTGACATGAAACGGAGAGCAGGGCCGCATTCGTAGCGTGACAGGCTAGAATTTTCTGGAGCTTTTCCCGTGTTATTCTACATCCAGTACTGTCTTTCATCAGCAAAGTCCTCCCGCTTACAGTCTCCCAGAGAAGGGCCTAGTGTTGGGTTTCACTGGAGATCTCCCACTGGAGCCTGTGGGAGGATGATTTTTAACACATGTAGAGCCGTCCTGAGGAACAATGGCTGGCCTGTTATTGTCGGCTCCCCCAACAGGACTGGGTCGGTGATGTCACACTTTGCACTCCCACCTTTCGCCTCCTCTTTAAGTCCCCCGTCCAATTAGCACCTGTTTTCGCGGCTCCTTTGCACCCAGGTGACCTCGCAGAGCAAGGCTGTTTGGTCTGGGAAGGATTCCCCGCAGCCTCTGATATTAATGCTCTGATCCCACTGATTTCCATTCTGCACGTCCCCGGATATCGAAAAATGTCCCGTGAGCCCAAATGTCCACAAGCCCCCAGAAATGACAGAAAAGCAGGGTTTGGGAAGGAGTTGGGGTATGTCATGTGTGTTACCCAATAATACATTTTATAAATATAAATCTTGCTCATTCCCTTACACTATCACTGCATCCACTGGCAAATACTGTACCACTAAATAGTTATTCTGTAGTGGTAAGTTTTCTTAGTACCTTACTTTTATTCATTGTTATTATTGTCCTTAATTATTGTTACTATTGCCAGTTTTATCAGTCTGATTATTCTTTATTCTTCCTATTATCTATCTATCTATCTATCTATCTATCTATCTATCTATCTATCTATCTATCTATCTATCTATCATGTGGCTTTCATTTTCCTGCATCATTCGTTTGATGCTTCCCAAATCAACGTGTCACAATGACCTACAGACTATAAAATAAGCTAAAAACAACCAGCCCACTCTCCTGTCACTTGAAAGACATGACATCATCAATCAGAAACTCCTGACATTCCAAGGCACTGGGGGACATGACTCTGATTGGACGCCGTGGAGGGGGGAGGGGGGGTTGACTGCCACTGCTAATGATCCTAGCTTCATGCCAAATACTCACAGTCCACAAGCCCTTTACGGATGCCTGTCCATGGTTTCATTTGTAATTCTGTCATTTTGCTGAAGAAGAAAGCAGACAGATGAGGATGAATGAAGCTGGATTGATGTTTGTTGTATTTTTACTTGTATGTATATATTACGCAGGCTTTTGCCAGTCAGGCACACAATGTCAGAATGGCCAGTCAGATTCCGTTCTGGGGTCCTGGACTGAATTCGTTAGGCTTTACCACAGTTTTTCACTCCCCATACGCTAATGGAAGCGCATACTTTTATGGTCTGCGTCGACAATGGAAGACGGACACCAACCAGTGCCGTCCCAGCTCTGACCTCTGCTGGGAGCCGCCTTCTCCCGTCTTCACCTGGAATTCAGCATCAGAGCCTGACCCTTTCCAACTGTCCTGCTTCCATCTTGGAACAGTTCACACAATCCTGAGTTTAGCTCCAGTTTTTTTCCCACAATAAAGCATTTCATAGCTTTCTAGACTCTCATTTCACATAATAAAATAAAAGATAACACAGCTATCGTGATTATGACAGACAAATTACTCTGCAGTCCACTAGAGCACTAAGTGTAAGATACTTTACTGGCGGGGTTGGAAGGTAATGCAGTAAATTTACTCTTATTACTGTAATGGAGTAGTTTTTTGGTGAAATGGTTCTTCTTAAGTATTTTTAAATGAGATTTTTTATTAAAGTTTTATTAATTTCAGGAATAGTGTGAATGAAGGAGTGGCAAAGGGTCAGCCCCCCCCCCAGCCGCAATGACCTGCATTCAGCTGGCAAGCAGGCGCATGGAAGGTGTATGCAGCAGACCTGGAGACTCAGACCTAACCCTACTGGCACTTCTTCAGACAGGTTGTCAGAAGCCAGAAGAGATTCCCTGGCTGCTTTTTATTTTCCAGTCAAAAAGAGACAAAGGCAGGTGCTGCTGATTAACAATGTCGATCGTCGTTTTTGTTTTCACCTCTGTGTATTGATGCATTCCGCATAACTCGAAACATTTGAAAATTTGCATCCTCCTACTTCAAAAAGTTCTACAGAACAGTGAAATGGAATGGATTCGTAATGCAAATTTACCAAGCGAATGCTAATTCCATTAGCGTTTGATACTTGTATAACATGGCAATTCTCATAGACATGCTAACGGAAATGATCTCACAGTAAAATAATAATAATAATTGCACATAGTAAATCATGATGTACACTGCGTGAACAGTTAATAAGTATTTCTTCAGTTTTACATCACTGTCACTCTTCAAGCCTGGCAACGTCTTTACTGAGCCGACCCTTCTGTAGTGGAAAATCTAAGCGAGCTGGAAACTCACTGCAACTAATCTCTCTTCGCGGTACGCATTGGTTCATGCATCCCAGTGGAAAAGCTTTTGCTTACCATATTGGTGCCAAAACTCACTATCTAGATTCTGCTAGAGGAAATATGTGTGTACAAGCAATCTGTGGATAACTTGATATTTTTATGATGATAATTTTTCACGGGCACATTATAAATGAATAAGCATAATGTAGTGCCAGGCAGACCAAGGCATCGTAAGGGCAGTGAAGGACGAGGAGACTCGCTCAAAACATGCTCTTTATTGTAGTCCTGAACAAGACTGTGACATGCACTCAACGGACACCAAACCCAAATACACACAGCAGAAGCACAAGGTGGTCAGATGCTGAACTGTAAAGTACACACACAGTGGAAGATTTATGCAAGGCAAGAACACGTGAGGATCAGACAGAGTTCACACAGCCAGCGTACGGGGTTGCCGGATGACTGCTGGTGGTGTAGCCTCCTCCTGGCCCCGGCCCTTCTTTCGACCCCGCTTTGTGGGGCCCTGATGTTGTACGGCAGGCTGGTTCCGCCGCAGGGCCTCCTGAGCCTCCCAGCTGTGGCACGCCTCTTCACGCTCCAGTAGAGCAGCCTCCACCTGCTGCCTCTGCTGGTGGTGCTCGCAGCCGGAGTCACGCCATGGCTCCTTGCAGCTGACGAGTCCTTGATGGCCAGTGATGGTTGGAGTCCACTCTGGTGCCACCCTCCTAGGTAGTCGACGTCTCCGCAAAGGTTCCGGCGGGCTGGCAGAAGCAGCTTCAGAGTGCGCTGGGCGGATCCAGTGTAATTTGGATGGAGTGGAGGGTGCCTTTTCTCGCTCCGGCCTCCCCTGCTCGCCTGTCAGTGGCTCTGCTGCGGCCTGCCGGGTATTAGCGTGCCTGGTGCCCATCTCTCCGGCAGCACCAGCAGACCAGCTTCACATCTCTCGTCATCCTACGTGCATGCTGTCACTCACTCAACCACCTCGAGGTCTGTCTAGCAGGAGTAGGCTTGCCGAATGATGTCATCAGCACCCACTCCAGCCAGACATGCTATTTATTGTAGTCCTGAATAAGACTATAACAGGCACTCAACGAGCACCAAAGCCAAATACACACAGCCAAAACATAGGGAGGTCAGACACCGAACTGTAAGGTTCACACTTGGTGGGAGAGTTATACAGGCTAAGAACACACGAGGATTGAACAGTGTACACATAAGACACGGGTAAACATACACACCACGATTGGAAAGGCAACTATAACCATAACGACAATACAAGAGCTATTTACAATTACAGTGGTACCTCAGTTCTCAAACTCATTAGAACTCGAATTTCTTAAAAGTCAAATCAACCTTGTTTTATCTTGTCTTATCCTATTCCTAAATTTCCTTCTGGATAAATAAAGTATCTCTATCTATCTATCAACCAGTTTGAAAAAAAATTACCTAAAACTCGATCTGAATCTTAGAAGTCGAACCGTCCACACCGACCTAACATAACATGTACGCGCGGGGAAATGAGCGGCACGTCTCTTAGTGGAAACAAAGGGTAATGCTTCAGTCTCAGCCTCGCATTCGCTGTGATAGCATCGTGCATGTTTACACTAGCTGTATACATATAGACAGTAAAAGTACATTTAGACAATGATAGACAGTAACAGTAATTATTATTAAATAATAAAATACATTTAAAAATAAAGATTTCTTAT
>JAODJW010000094.1:27368319-27387803 GCA_026777045.1 Hyperopisus bebe
GTGTGTGTGTGTGTGTGTGTGTGTGTGTGTGTGTGTGTGTGTGTGTGTGTGTGTGTGTGTGTGTGTGTGTGTGAGTGGGTACACCTTACCTAGTGGGGACAGAATGCCCCCACAACGTGATGAATACCAGTTTCCTGGTCCCCATAAGGGAAAACTCAATTTAATAAAAATCTGTGACTGCAATGAAAAAACTAAAAACGCAAAAACTCTTGTATCTTGCTTTATTACTTATGGTTATGGTTAGGGCTGAGTAGGGGTTAGGGTCGTCATAGTTAGCATTAGCATTTTTCCCTTAGAAATGAATGAGTGGTCCCCATAAAGATACTGTATGTCTACCCGACTGTGTGTGTGTGGTCATAGAGTATATAGAGAGTCCATATGAAGACATGAATACATGGACTACAATTAGAATGAAATAAGTATTACAACTGAAGTATGATATAGTATGTAAATAATTGGATGGTAAGTTAATGATCACGGAGTCAGTCACCGGGACTGTGGGCCTCCCCTTTAAAAAGTCAATGAGCCTGATTAGTTTAGTCTTACCCATGCAGGTCACTGTCATACACTTTGCCACACTATAAAGAGACCTCAAAAGGGACCTCAGGAAGAACTGCAAGTGTTTAGTCTGGAGAGGGTTACAAAACCGCAACGTTATGTTTCAGAATCCAAGCGTCTGTTGGCCACCTTTGCTACAGCTAATGTCCACATTCGCACCACAGCAATCCTGCAAAGGCTGCAGAGCAAAGTCATTCATGGGAGGTCTGCCAACAGGAAGCCTTTGCTCTCAAAAAAAGAAAAAAAACAACTGCATGTTCCTGTAGGTTTTTGAAACAATGTCTTCTGGACAGATAAATTGAGAATTTATATTTTTGGGCACAACTGAAAATGCTATGCTTGGAAAAAATCTGACAGAGCCTTCAACCAAAATAACCTTATGCCAGGTGTCAAATGCGGTGGGACTGTCGAGGTTTGGGGCTTCTAATCTGCATTAGCATCTAAACAACCGAAGGAGCCGTGAATTTCCTTCAAGTTTCACCAAAATATTCTGCTGGAGCCCTTTCACCTCAAAAATGAAAACATGCAGTCAATATGCCAGAAATAGCAAACATTCCAAAATCATTTAAGAATGAATAAGTAGGATGATGTGTAATGACCAAAGTCAAAGTCCGCAGTGTGTGTGTGTGTGTGTGTGTGTGTGTGTGTGTGTGTGTGTGTGTAAGACCACACCCACATACCTGAGGCAGAAACTTCTAAAAGAAGATGTGAATGACTGATTAGTAACTAGATGAACTCTTTGAGCACAGAAGTTGTTAGGTTATTTACTTCTGTATATATTTTTAGTGAGCGACAAATAAATAAATAACTAAATAAATAAATAAATTTATACATAAATACCATTAATTTGATTACATTTAAACTGAAATTTAAGCTACAGAAAAGACCCATCCCTGTAATGGGTTGGCGCCCCGTCCTGGGTTGTTCCCTGCCTTGCGCCCGTAGACTCTGGGATAGGCTCCGGACCCCCGTGACCCTGAATAGGACAAGCTGCAAACGAAAACGGATGGATGGTTGGATGGATGAAAGATCCATCCATCTATCCATCCCTTCATCAGTTCAAACACTTATGTGGTAGAGGATTGTTGGTTTATCCTGAAGCTCATCTCTGGGACCACAGGATATAGGGGTGCCAGTACGTCACAAGGCACGCATTCAATGGAGCATTTTAAAGACGCTAATCTGCGAGGGTCACTAGCAGTGTGACGAGATTAACGAAATAACGCTGCATGAGTGGGACATGCGCACTCAGGGAGCGGGCAGTGTGATACAGACCAGAGTCTTGTGTTTGCAGTCACTCGTAGCAATTCTTCTTTACGGGCGTTACCAGGCAGACAAGTCTATAATCGCAACACTATACAAATGAAAACACCAGACAGAAGACATGCCATTGTATTTTCGCGGATTTCACCCCACATAATACAGTCTGCCAATCCGGAAATTACACATTACACAGGAATATAATAGATATACAGTCACTCTTTTTTTTCTTTTTAAATTTCAATCCAAATGAATAATAGCGGATTAAATAAGCCAGACGGACTGAAGCAACAATTTCTCATCGTAACCTTTGATTCGCTGTTACAAACGCTGCAGCTCTTCTAGTGTTACATTTACCAGAGCAAAATGTACACGGGTTTAGATTACAACACTCCCAAGAGCAGGCTTGCTTTACAGTAGCTCTAAGTGCCGAATATGGGCGGCGTGGCCAGGCGATAATTCTTGACGGCAGAGCAATTTATATTCCTTTACAAAGGTTCTGTAACTACATGAGATCTGCCCTGCAATTGAAGGCCCTCCAATTGGGAGTCCAGCATAAATTGGCTTTTAGAGATCGAGATAATAATAATAATAATAATAATAATAATAATAATAATAATAATAATAATAATAATCGCGCGTTTCAGTGTCCCATATTTAATTTGTGTTTCGGATTTTTTTAGCGCATTTGGAAATTATGAAATTTCAGATTGCATCGCTGCTTATCCCATTTCTTTCACATTTTAGTTCAAATCATTCACATTGCTTCTAAAATAGCGGATTTTTCCAAGTTTTACTTTTTTTTGATTACTTACAATACTCTGGATACTTTGACTTCATTCCAATACTCTGCATACTTTGACATTCTAGACGAATATTCGCGCTTAAATACACAAATGTAAACAAATATACAGTCAATGTAGCTGGAGTCTACAGAGCAATGTAAAGCCAGTGAGACCCATATTACACACGAAAAGAAAATAGTAACTTGCAATGACTCTTCAATTCATTAAGAACTGCATGGAATTTTATGTAAGCTAGGCTATTCTAATTTCCTAATTTAAAACCTAGCCAGGCAATACATCAAGGTAGATGTAAGAATTATTATTTTGTTTTACGCTAAAAATATGTTGGCTTTCTAAGACGTTTTAGATAGCCTAATATTATTTGTGTAGAAGCTTCGGAAAATTCTACAGCGGCAAGGCCATTAGTCGCAGACAGCCCTAGACTAATCTAACCTCGAGGTTGTATTATTTACCCATTTAATAACATGGTATACGTTTGTGGTGAAGGGAGGAAACCTTAGATATTCATATGATGAAAGAAAACGAGTTTTTTATTTTAAAAAATCGTCGGTCAAAAGTTAGTTTTTAATAGCGAGCGGCTGCCAAAGTGAATCTGAATTATGAACAGAATGTGCAAGCTGGGGCTTCGTAGCGCCATCCAAGTTTTTATGAATGGAAGTTTTTTTCCTTTTTGTGAATGAAAAACAACTGGAAAACTTTGGATAAAGGCTCTGGGGGTCTCAAAAACTGATTGGTCTCGATGTTCCAGCCCCACCTACGGTTGCTATGGTCCCAAAATATCTTGCAACCGATTGGTGTACAGCAGGAGCCGAGATTTCATTCACAAAGTCAGGTCATTCATTAAGACAAAGGCAGAAACTCGAGCCCTTGAAAGAGGAAATCCACCAATCACGAGCTCCGTTGGGCAAACAACTGTCTCAACGCAAGAAAAAAAAGAAGTCCTTTCCAAATCAACACTAAAGTCTGGAAAGAATTTGCATCAACTTTAATATCATGTTAGCTACACTATAAAACTAAATGCATAGGATAGAGTAAATCCAATAAATAACTGTAAGAAGCAGAATTAGAAAAACACCAGGGTAAGCTCTTCAATAGCTCCAGTAACTAAAATGTCTTTACTGCTCGCAGTTCCAGTTTCATGGTAAAAATAAATAAAGAAAGAGAAACACCGAAATTGCAATAAATGGGTTCACGGTCGTCAATGTTGGAAAATATATGGATTTAGTTTGGTTATACTCTTCATTCGAATGAACCCTAACAGAGAAAATCGAGGTGTAAGAGTGTGAATATTGCTCGGCTTGTTTTTTTCTCTTTTTTGGGTTAAAGTCAAACAACGCTGAGTAACTTCACTTGTGGCGAGCACCACAACGTGCTGCCTACAAACATTAAAACGCAGCGTAACCTACTGTATATTTCAATAGAAAGCAGGCATGAGCAGCGGAGGGGGACAGCGAGCCGGCGGGTGACCGCTGGCGCTGCCTCGTCCTCCCCGCATATTTGTGAATGGGGCTCATTATGTATGCAGCTTTCTCGCCTCGCCATTCACAACCGCCGCTCTCTCTCCCCGTGTTCAGGGTGTGTGGATTTAATTCAACTCAGCCTAAATGACCACAAACGGTTAACGGATGGATTATAAGATGGATGGATATTTGGACCAGCAAGTGCCTTATACTTTAGCAAACGTAAGTGTGCAGAAATTCATATGTGTTTACCGCTTTTCTCTGTTTTCAGTTGTGCCTGCTTCGCTTTTCTTTCGATCGCACATACTTGAGACGGGGTCGAAATAATCGCCCCTGCGATCACAGCTATTTATATTTCGCTTTAAACTCTTAACCGATGTAAAGGGGCGCTTAAACGATTACAACACAGCTATGGATGAAATTAAGTTGTACTTAGTCTGTTTCCCGAACACTTTTATTGTTTGATGGAACTCTATCAGCCATGCTCTTTCTAAGACCCAAGACGTTAAATCAGCAATGTACCAAACAGAGAAAACGTAGAACTATTGCTGCTGACGACCGGTTTTAGAAATTAATTCTAGTACGCATCTTTCGGTTTTATAAATGTTGTTTGTACTTGTTTATACTAGTTTTAACAGGCTATATCCCTGGTTGTTTGTCTGTCATTTATGTTTTTGGGTTACTTATATAATTGTATAAATAATGGTTATTATTGATTGTTGTTCTAAAGAATAACTAAAATGCCGAGAGGTATTGAAAAGAAAAAAAGGGGTTTCTGATCACGGTCGACGAGAGAGGAAAAAGGAAAAATTTAGTAAGCTTTGAATTTATACTCAGTTTTACTTATTTTGCAGAAATCGCAAGGAAATGGGCCCTTAAACAGATTATTGATGGCTTCAAAAAGGAAATGCATGGACACAGAATTACCCCCTCAGGAATCTGAAGGTAAGGGAGCTGCTATGCAGTAAGTGACATGTTACGTGCGTTATACCTTAAAGTGCAGGCCTCTTGAACTGCCGTTTCACCGAAGCATTTTAGCCATGCATTAAGAGATTTATACATTTATGTTTTCTTAAATGTGATTAACTATCATTGTGTTTCCCGAGGTATTTTAAGAGCTATATGATTGCATGGTTCACGACTGGTGCGTTTTTTATGATAACACCGACGTCGATATGTAACCGTATTAACCCCGTATTTCCTTTATATATTTTTAGATCTTTTTCAGGATTTAAGCCAACTTCAAGAGACGTGGCTCACAGAAGGTGAGTAGGCGAAACTTTTAAACAATGCGTTTCTCTCTGTGTCCTCATTTTTGGTTCAAGTGTGTCAGGTTATTGTGGCACATATAGACATGGAAATGAGAGCCGCAAGCACAGAAAAAAATCAGTAGTTCCCTAAAATCTTTTCAGCCTGCGATGATGCTCTGTGCAGGTACTGTCAGGGTACCTTCTGTAGCCCTATGGTGAGGTATCCACCTGTGTTTGCTGAGTTGACAAATAACTGGGGAACATGAGGCATGCTGCATATTTATGACTCTGCCGCTGTTGTCGGAACTCGGTTGTGCTTTTTTCCATAGCATGTCTTGAGCATAATTTTACATTTTTACTTAGAAATATGATTTGACTTTGAGTGATTGTTTTTTGGCGTGAACTTCGAAACAGCATACGATGAAAGATATGGTGCTGGGCCTACAACAGGCAAGATAATGAGACTTAAAGTGGAATAGTAACAGACATAGTATATGGTTTGGAAGAAAAGACAATTGCTTCTTATGAACAAGTCCATGACATAATAAACTTGTTAGTCCTTGAAGTATCGCAGGAAAGAAATCTCGTATTATGCCTGCCAGACACTGTCTTTGCAATGTTCAACATGGACTGTGTTAACAGGGCTGATATGACCTACATCCTCTGCTTCCCGTCTTCATAGGTTACGATTGTTGTATTCAGTCAGCATGTGGTTTGACAAGATTAACTCGCAATTGCAATTTGATGTAAACGGAACCTGTCCACAGGTTATTAAAAGTACCCACTGTTTGCTTTTATGGAGACCATTTTATGAGTTTCAGATTGTTTCCATGTATTTCATCCTAATCTCTCAAAGCCTTGAGATTGATGAGCAAGCGACATATACTTTGAAAGCTGCTGCACTGAACTCCTTTATGTGTTGAAGAAGCAATTCTGAGATTCTGCAACACTGTTATTTCTGCCAGTAAGCATGTTACGAGATTCATATTAATTCACCAGGGAGTCGCATAATCTAGACGAGCAGAACTGTAAAGCGTAAGCGTTATCATAATCTATCGCTTCCTCTACCCATGTATCAACATGTAGATAATAAGTATTTTTAAAACAAGTTACTTGTAATTTTTGCTGCAAATTTTATATTGCTTTCTCTCTCCGGTGCATGACATCTAAGATAAGAGATCATTCTCATCATAACCTAGATGGTCTGTCATCAAATACAGGAAGCCTCACTGGCAAAAGCAAGGATTAGAAAATAGTCAGTTCAAGGCTCCTTTTGTTTTGGCATGTGGCTGTTGCAGTTACTCTAAGATGTATGAGGAGAAGAATTGATTAAGGTGGGCTTCAGTCCTCGGTGTTCTCACCCCCTCACATACTGTGCTGAACTGTGTGAAATTTACACAGCATCCCTAAAACGGGCCTCCAAGTGAGACGAGTTCTGAACACATCCACATCCCCCCCCCCCCAAAGTCAAGCAGTAAAAGGATGAAGTGGTTTCACTCCACATTTCCTGGTATTTTAATGAAATATCATTATCGTCTGTATGTACCTATGGATGATTCATCGACAGCACAACAAGCCAGAGGCGCCAGTGCAAACTGGGATAATACGGGTTTCAGCTTTTATATATAACTTTAAGTGTGAGAGTACAGTAAAGTTTTCAATGGGAGACCTGCCCTGTCTTGCCCTGTCATTCTTCTTTATTTTTATGACTGAACCTTCCGAGCTCCTCCCAGGATCTCCCCTACTAAAGTCATCCGAGGTTCTTCCCAACAAAAAAGGAAATGCGCGTATACACATGACACGGAGGCACGCTTTTGGTCCTGTGTCGACCTGAATCATGGGGTCCATGACATGACGTTGTTGGAAGCAAAATGCTAACAGAAACACAAGCTAAGACCAGATTAATCCTGGGGTCTGCTACCCGGTCGACCTTGGCAGACACAGGTGAGGAAAGGCTAGTGGCTTCCAGACTATCGTTAATATTTTTCCAAAGAGAACCTGGCATGCTTAGTTTCAGGCAAGTGAAAACACGTTTTGGTGATTTTGTTTGGAGGATCTAACATGTCAGGCATGGACTTCTCCCACATAAAACAGTCAAAGCTTCTTTCCCCCAAGGCAAAAAAAGAGAATGAAGGTAATGATATTAGAATCGAACAACAGGACAGAGAGGTATTTATGAAATCGGTTAATGCAAACACGGACAGTGTGAAACGGCCCTGCAGCTTTTCATCGGTGAGGAAAAAGGTACAAAACCATGTTTGTCAGTCAGAAACTATCCGAAAAGCTGGTCTAATTTTTTTTTTCCGCCTTTTAGTTTTCCAGCTACAGTAATGGCTTGGCAATGCGTAGGTAAAGGATGAAGAGTACAGTGAGTTTGAGAGCTGGGCACCACTTTACTGGTTTGGATGATGTCACAGGCGCCGGGCACTGGCTCCCTGTGGCTCCTGCAGACTCGGCGCTCACATTGCATTCTGGGATAAAACAAGGAGCGGCACCGAACAATTTCTGCATAGCTTCTCCGGCACACATGCCAGCGAATGCTGTTGGGGAAAATTAATAAATCTTTCCGGAGCAGTAGTGTTAGGCTCTATGCTGTTAATAGTTTTTGTCTAATCGAATATGAGGGTCCCTGTAATCCCCAGACAGCCCTGCCAGATTTTCTCTGGCTGAAAGGAGATCTTCGTATTATCATGGTATTTTCTGACTAACTAACAATCTGCTGCCCGCCATTTGTTTGGGGTGGTTCGGTACACTTTGCATGGAGACTATTGGCAGGGACTTATAAAATATGGACTTTGGTTTTCCTAACACACATGTTCTGTTGCTGTTTGTTCACATACATTGTTATTTCTGCACATTCCGTGTGGGGGAGTGTTAGAGTGTGCATGTTCCTTGCATGTCTCCTCAAGGCCTTGAGGCAGAAAATACCCTGGAATTACTTCTGTTTCCATTTAAAGTGACTCACCACTCCAGTCTTTTAAATAAAGGTGATTTAATTTTTTAGGCCTGGGGATCATGATGAACAGTTTCCTCCACACCTGATATACGGCAGGATTATTCCCAGTCCTTGACATCAGGAGGAAAGTGGTTTTTAAGGAAGAATTTTGAATAGATTTTATTGACACTTAAACCTAAACTCGATGCATGGAACCTGAGTGTTTCTGAGTCAATGCAAAGATCGTATCGCAGTGTAATATAAAGCTTGCACTGTAATCAGTGCAGTGAAGGATTTCGATTACTGGCCTGTGTCACATGACCTAGATGTTATCCTTCCGTGCGTAAATGAGGCCTCGTGCGTAAACAGCTGCGGTTCGGACGCATTGTGCATTGCGATGGTGTGATTTAATGCTGATGGTTGAATATACATAGAATGTTAAAATTTGGGAGGCATTGCATGTGTGGTAGTTATAATATTAGATGCACAGCAGAAATGCTGGGAGACTTGTATGCTGCCGTTGCCTCAATTTTTCTATTAAATACATAAATAGATTTTTTTTTTTTTTGTTGAGCGCTTCTTGGAGGTGTTTAGCGACTTTGCCCATAGTGTCATAGAAAGGATGGACTGAGAATGTCAGACCAGTGGCTTGTTGGATAGCATTAGTCAAGAAAGCCTGCTTCTCTTACAGGCGCGTCCTCTAATGAATTTAACCAATCGTTTGGCTGCCAGCCAAAGACTTTGGTCTCGGAGTACTGGGGTCAGGTGGTCTTCCTGGACCAAATGCATTCACTTCCCATTGTCACAGCTTGGGCGCCCTGTAACCCCCCCCCCCCGATTTTTTGGTTTGGGTGGAGCCTTAGCTGGGAATTCGAATGGGAATTCCTAAATGGCTGGTACCTACGTCACACCTGGAAAATTTTAAATGATGTGAAAGTTTTGCTGCGCTTTGCTTTCAGGGTGATTTTCAGAGCAGAATTCTCTGATATTTGATGAAAGCATCACAGACTGACAGCCGCGATCAAAGAGACAACTGAATCCTTTTATTAGGAAATTCTGGTCATCTCTTGCATCAGTGGAAAATGTGATCATCTTTTTTGCCATGTAAGAGGAAAGAATTATACTACCTGTTTGTAGGGGGTGAACATTCAGTTTGAAAGAGACAGTAGTAAACTGGCCACACAGATTACTTTCTGATAATAGTTTGTGCTAACCATAGCTGATTCATACCAGTGAAATAAAAAATACAAAAAACAGCCTTTTAATGTTACTGTAAAACAAAGCATAATTATTGTGCAATCAAATTTTACAAAGTACTTATTAATCAAAATGCATGCATCTCATCCTTAACTGGTTTAACACTTATCACTGAATAGTATTTCTACTCAAGGGAAGTTTTTAAATGAATAAAGACCATGCAGAGAAGAGATTCCTTTCAGGGCTTTCAGATTAGGGTGTCTCTCTCCGTGGCATTTCTGGTTCCATGAAGTTGATTAAAGCTGAGTGAATTATTCATTAAAATAAATCAGTTTGCCATATTTCCAGATTGTCAAAGGTATTCTGACAGTTGGAAGGTCTTGAACGAAATCTTGAACGAAAGTTGCTTAGTTAAATTAAAATCTGCTTTGGCAAACATGCAGATATACATTTGAGTATATCTGCATGATTTTTCAAATGCTCTTATTTCACACCTCGCAAAATCAAGAAGCCAATACAACCTCCTTTACCAAACTAGCAAAATTGTCGGGTAAAATATTTTTTCCACTACAGAGCATAATTTATTTTACTCAGAACTTGTAAAACTGGCCCTGACACATCGGGGGGTTGTTATATGACAGGGGAGTTAAGGTCCTTAGAAAGGGGGAAAAAAGATGACAAAAGTGGCAGACTGAGTGTCCCTAACACCGGGCTCAGGTACTAACCCTTCAACAGGAAGTTCTGTTGTTTTAGCTGCGACTTTTCTGTGTGGACATGTTTCTTATTTTAGTTGTGTTCTTGCTTCCATTTTTCCAGGCGTGGTGCTGTGTTTATGGTAAACGGACCACCCTTTCTGCTATCATCCGACAACTGGCAGCCTTTGAAAAGATTTAGATCTATTTAAAACGTGTCACCTTATTGCCCCGTGTAACCTCCGTTCTTGCTGCTTTTCATGTGTGCACTCTGAGCGATTAAAAATGAGCACTGTACTCGTTTGATGTGAGGCCCACTCATTTTTGGTTCAGCCCATTCCTGGCATTAGCAGAGAGCACCGTGAACTTTGTTAAAGGAGGAAGTTCCGAGAGCGATTTGTCATGCGGTTGTTTTTGCTTTTTTCTTTTTCTTTTTTTGGTGCTTTTGAACAATGAGCAAACAGGGTCTGTTTCGCTTTTCCCAAAGCTGAGGCCTTACTTTCTGCAGCCGCTTGTGTCTTGCGTGAGAGTAAGCGGGCCAGGTGGCAGGGGATTCGTCACAGGGGCTGCATCAGTGTGTCAGTGAGTGTGGCTGTCTGCACGCTCCTGCTACGCAGTGTGACACTGTCATCTTTTGTCGTTGGACGGGAGTGGCCAAAAAAAATACAACTGGTGGATTTATTTTGTTTGATAATACACCAGACTACACCTATATAAAGAATTTTCTTCGACTTGTTGTTTGATAGGTGTGATAAAACAGACACAGGACGGGATTAATATCCAGTACTCAATTATTACAGGGTTCCAGTTACCCTTAAGCAGATCTGTAGAGCATTGGCTTGGAAATATTGGGGCTGCATCACGGTATTGGTTTGTTTTAAGTGTGTGGCGGGACTCGATTTTATAATTAGCTGTATGACTGTTCTTATCCAGAGCCATTTTCATCGGTTTTTATAGGTAAAAATGTTACCGCTCAGAGGGTCAGGACACTGTGCCTTTGTTTGGAAGGTTGCCGATTCAAATCCCAAGGCTGGTACAGGTTTTTCTCTCCTGTGCCCCTGACCAAGGCCCTTAACCCCCACTTGCTCAAGGGATTGGCTGACCCAACTTTTTCACTTGTGTCTCACTTGGGATAATAGCCTCTGTAATCACATTTAACCACTAAATCAGCTGGTGCCCTGGTCATTTCAGAGTGAGCCAGGCAACCCCAGGCTATAAGCACCCAGCCTCTGGGATGACTCTCGTGATTGGCCAAAGGCTGATATGATGCAGAGGTAGCTTTCCCTGTGATTGGCCGAAAGCTGATATGTCAGACAGAGTCCCAGAATCTGTGCCCATTCTCTGAGCTGTCCCATCCCCGGCCCCACATCCCCTTCTGCCAAATCCGTGTGTCTGTCTCTCACCCCCCACCCCACACACACACACACACACACACACACACACTTGGTGGAGCTTCAGTGGCCCCCAGAGCTGGTGCCATCCAGATATCCCGTTGACGTATCTCCTGCAAGACGAGCCAAGGTGTCAATATGCTGCATGGGGATGATCTTGACTGCGGGTGGGGGTGGGGAACTTGCTCTTGAAGGCTGTTATTTGAAACTGTCCACACTTTTTACAGTTGAACCTGCAGTCGGTCAGAATAAGCCTTTTAAAGGCCTGGGTACTTCGCCAGTTACTTCCTCACACAAGTGACCTTTCTGATGTAGGCAGCCAGTGTGAGCTTCACCCCGTGACAGTGTCCAGAAGTCCCCTGTAACCCCCCCCCCCCCCCCCGTCCTGTGTTATTGATCTGCAGGGTTTGGAGGAAAAGTGTCCCCATGCAGGCATGTGTGAGGAAAGTGGCCCGTCGGGCTTGGGCAGAAAGTCCGGTTAAGTCATGAATGCGAGAGCCCTGCAGCTAGTGTGGGGGGGTGGATGGGGGGGATTAGCAGTGCTGAATACGCAGAGGAGCGGCAGCCGGGGCCTGCCTGCCTCCCCAAATGCCCTCCTTGACATGCAGCCTAAGGAAATGTCAGGGTCATGCTCTACGGAGTGTGTATATGCATATGATGTATGTTTGTATGTCTATACAGAGCACACATGTGGACACACATACAGAGACACGCTTGTGTTTGTAGAGGGAGCTTTCAGTTACCGCATGAAAGTTTTCAGGGTGCCATTCATGAGTGTAACGTGTGATTTCCTGTTTCACTGACTGTGCCTCTTGTCCTGAATCTCTCTCATCTTTACCCACAGCTCAGGTTCCGGACAGCGACGAGCAATTTGTCCCTGACTTCCACTCGGAAAACTGTGAGTACGATCTCGACGTGTCCTAAGGGGGCCGGGTGTCTGTGTGACCAGAGCTGTGACCGACCTGGCATAGAAAGCAGTGGCTGCAGGGTAAAGTGCATTCATGGTGCAGTGACGGAGGTCACAGTGAAGTTCCCAGCTGCCCTCCTGGAAATCACAGTGAAGTTCCCAGCTGCCCTCCTGGAAATCTGTGCCGCACATTGTGCTTACAGTGCACTTACCTATTTGCATTTGTTTTTGAAAAGTTCTTGAGATGCGTCGCTATGCCAATGAGGGATGAGTCACTTTGCTAATTAGAAACAATTTTGGGCCATTTCAAGTACAAATACCCTCCTTTGTGTCCACTGGAAATGGCAAACAGAAAATGGGATTTTAGCACATGGTGATGCTTAGGGCCTCTTTTTGAAAGTATATCCTTTTTTGTGCATCAAATAAACGCGACGGCAGTGACCCGATATTATTCAACGCCCATCTCTGAATGTGAAGTAAACAGGCCGATTGCTTGTGAGCGGGACGCCTCTGCTGCTGCTCCTGCCCCAATATCTGGAAACCCGTTTGATGTTTTTTAGGCTTGAATTGTCAGAAAATCCTAGCTGTAGTTGGACAGCCTTGTGTATCTTTTTAATGTCTTTTACAGTTTTTTTTTTTTATTTTTTTTATAATTGATAAGTAACAATTAGTTAATGGTGCTTTGGGAAAGATGTTTTTATGTTTGCATTTGGGTATAGGTGCTGTTAGAAGTGCATCCTTTAAAAGGGATACCTTGAAGCTAGCAGGACATTTTTAGAGCAGTGATAACCAGCATATAACACTTGCAAACACGGCCAGAATCAGCTTTGTTTCACAGCTAATGTACTGTGAATTTGTTCTGGTGTGTCTGATCAAATACGTTTCGCACATTAATACACTTATTCCACAGTAAGCAAATAATCAGTGCAGCATAGGTGCAGACAGAGCGGTTTTCAGTGTAGCTGGTGAGCTGGGTCAGTGATTTCTGAGCTCTAAGAAACGCTGTTTAAGTGGTGAATTGTCTTGCTTCTGAGAAGCTGGTAGCGTTTCCCAAGAAATGGTGGCAAGGGCGCGTTAGGCCAGCAGCAGACGTTGCGGCTTACTGCCTTGCCCTCGATCTGCGGTGGTTTTCTGGGACGGGTGACGGATTCCGGGGACCTACGCGGAGCTGCAGGTGATCCGCTGAACTTTGCTCTCTGAGAGGCCAAATGCTGGGGCAAACGGCGGTTTCCATTCCAGCATATAATGGGGGCAGGTGTAGAAGAGGCTTGTCCTGTTGGCCGGTGTTGACACTCGTTCGCCCAGCCAG
The DNA here is from genome assembly GCA_026777045.1 of Hyperopisus bebe. Classification (NCBI taxonomy): domain Eukaryota; kingdom Metazoa; phylum Chordata; class Actinopteri; order Osteoglossiformes; family Mormyridae; genus Hyperopisus; species Hyperopisus bebe. Next base: position 27,382,085 of record JAODJW010000094.1, read on the forward strand.
CGAGGGAAGGGAGCACAGTGCGACGAGCTGGAATTTCTCCTCGCTGGGTGGAGGGGGTGTGCATTCTGCTGTTGCACAACACCTGCAGCTCTGGTGAATCTATCTAGATTGCTGCTTCTGCCTGGCAGAAGTGTTTGTGTGAGGTTTCAGGACTGGTCCTGCAGATAAAGGCCCCGCACGTGCCCCTGGGGCAGACTTGGCTGGCGTGACCTGTTGTTTTGCCCTGGAGGGGCCACCGAGGGACCCTGTCGATCCACCATCCAGTCTCCCGTGTCACATGCATTCCCTCCTTCACTGTCTTCCATGTTTTCTTTTTCTCTACCCCCACCCACCAAGGCAGGCAGGCAGGCAGACAGACAGACAGACACACGTTTATCTGCCCCACACCCACTTGAGCCAGGCTCTCTGGGATGGCTGCTATTCGGTGTGGGCTGCATGATTAGCGCCCTACCATGTGCTAATTATGTAGGAGACTGGGGCTGTAAATTTACCTTCCAGTTTTGAGGAGAGTGAGAGGAGAGTGGCTCGGCCCATGAAAGCGCCATTCACAGCCGTCCTGCACTTCCCCTTGCTGATTTACTGCCCTTGCTTGTTTTCCTTGTTTCTTTCCCCCATTCATTCGCTCCCACTCCAGTCCGTCTTGTCTCAAGGCTAAATCATTGGCTTCCGCCTAGTTGTTGTCCCGCCCCACCCCACACACACACCTCCCCCCAAACTGAAAACACAGAAATATGTGGCTCTGGTGTTCTCAGCTTTCCCAAATACAACTGCTACGCAACGAGCCTCCAGAAACTGCACGTCCTGAGGAGACGACCCAGCCGCTCAGAGCGTCCCTGCCGACCGCGTCCGAAGCCGCGGAATACCTGCGTGAACGCGGATCTGGATGTTTTCACTCTCTCTCTGCCTGACTGTGTTTCACATGCACACGCCGAGCCGTGCGCGTGCCCCGCACACCTCCCCCCTCCAGCAGCGCGCCTCCGCACACACATGCACATAATCTGCTCAGTTTTATGAATGGGCTGTTTGTGAGGGATCGACTGAAGCGGCACTCTGGGCTACAGGAGGGCTTCTCCATTCATGAGTTTCGAGGCCTTAAAGCAACACAGTGAATGGGCAGCTGTGTGTGTTTTATTAAAGGGGATGTGGGGGGCGGGGCGGGGTGGGGGGGGCACAAAACTGGGTTGGGATTATTGCGCTTAAATTTTCCTGTCAAGGGAGTTTTTTTTTCTTTAGGGTAGTATGAAATAGAAGAAGACGACAGCAGGCTGAGGAAAACTAAAAATAATAAGGCAGTCCAGTGTTGAGCAATATCTAACCCCACAAGAAAGCCAGTGACAGTCCAGCACTGTCACGAATGGCAGGCGGCGTCGTTTCCCTGTGGATGGCTTGTGTGTGCGTGTGTGTGTGTGTGCTTTTTTTTTTGTCCTGTTTCTGATTAACAAAATTTGGCATACATGAGACTTGCTGGCACATCTGTACTTAATAAAGACAACCCTTGTGTCCAGGAGGCCATCGCTAACTGCTGCAGATGTGTCCTAGTGCAACACGACCCAGTGGACCAAGGGGATCCAAACATTAGGGATGTCGCAAAGGAAGTGGGACGGAGCGTCCCTTGGATCCCGTCCCCAAACGTTAGGGAAATAGCAACGGAAGTGGGACGGAGCGTCCCTTGGATCCCGTCCCCAAACGTTAGGGACATAGCAAAGGAAGTGGGACGGAGCGTCCCGTGGATCCCGTCCCCAAACGTTAGGGATGTCGCAAAGGAAGTGGGACGGAGCGTCCCGTGGATCCCGTCCCCAAACGTTAGGGATGTCACAAAGGAAGTGGGACGGAACATCCTGCGCACACCTCAAAGAGGCCTACTGGGCTGCATCCGGCCAAAGTGTAATGGCTTGTTTGTTGCTTTCCAATGTCCATGTGAAACTTTAGTGTGTTAAGGCTCTTGAGGGACTGTTTCTCCTGCTCCTCGGCCATTTCTGTGCCACTGGAGTAGGATCAGCTCAGGAATGCCTTTATATAATTTCAGAATCAACAAGGAAATAGAGAGGAGCATTAAACATTCAGAGGGGAGTGCTATATTGGGGTCTGACGGATGTGGAGTGGGGAGTCGGTATTCCATCGGGTGAATTACCCTGGCCTTCTACCCCTCCCCAAGTTGCCCTTGCACCAGAAGCCGCCTGTGTCGTAGTCTGCATAACACACTGCAACAAAGTGAATTTCTCAGTGCCAAATACGGGATGTTGGCAAGTCCTGCCGCCGCAGCAACTTCACTTAGAGTTTTTGTCATTGCACCAAACTCAACCAAGAATAACAAAGTCAGCCCAGCGATGAACCACATTTACTGTTACATCCCCGCAGTCATAGTTATTACTGAAATATGTGCAAAGATCATGATTATTGCTGTTCATCCATCCATCCATCTTCTAACTGCTTATTCTGGTCAGGGTTGTGGGGATTATTATTATAAGTATTATTATTATTGTTACTATCAGTGGTAGTGATATTTACCTTCCTGATTTTTGTTTTTGCATCTTGGATGTAGAGAACACAACTTGCTAAATAAAACTTATTGTAATTATTTAGGATGCAAACACAATGAAGCAAAGGAGTCACAGTTGTATGAAAATGTTCTTATGTTGACACTCCTGTTACTGATCAAAATATACCTCAGGATAAGTTAATGTGTGTTAATACCACTTTTTGAGTTTGGCATTGGCCGGGATTGAGCCCTGGTTCCTGGCTGCCTTCCCTTTGTTGGGGGAGGGGGGGGTCTGCTGCTGTCCTGGCTGCCTCTTATGAGCAGTCTCTCCCATTCTTGTCTGTTGTTGGGAGAAGCGAATAGATTTCAAGGCACTTGGGATATTATCAAGAGTTGTTTATCATTTTATTATTAGTATCCATCTAATATCCAGTTCTATGCTATTGTACTATTATACAGTAGGACGGCTGTTTGGTCACTGATTTACTTACTTGACTTTTTAATTTTCTTTTTTGCTAGTTTTGCATGATGTAACTAAGAAAACGGAACAGAAAAAACTACGGCGTATAACAAAGTAAAATTTGCCTGCCACAGACGACATGTAAAAAGCAGAACTGTCGAAGCTCCTCTGATTATTTTTGAGGCCATTTTGCAATGGCGTCTTGGGAATAAAGAAGTGAAACTCTGAGATTCGCAAAGTCTGATGTTCTTCCCATCACATGAACTTGGTGACAAACGTGGGTCCACCTCCCATTCCGCACACACATACACCCTGCTCAGCTCCACCCTCAGCAAACAGGGTCCTCCGCTCTCTACAGTTGCCAGCCCTCTGGGAAACGTTAGGGACAACATATAGTTTGGATAATTCACAAATTTGACATTGTATATTAATTTCAGGGCAGTAGCAGATGATCTGATACCCGTGGAATGAGACATATACCCAAACTAATGGTATTAATGTCAGCAGCTATAGCTACTTTCCAGTCCTCTGTTTTAAACTCATAAACTGAATATATATAAAAAAGGTGTGACACATATATTTCTTTCCAAAATGCTCAAACACGAATGAAGGATTTGAACTCGTTAAGGTGAAAATGTCCACATGTCTTTGACGCGTGCATGTGGTTGTGTGTTGCAAATCTTTTCGGTTGGCCAGCTTACAGGCAAAACATTCTTGTCCCAAACCTCTGACAAATCAGATTGTGTGCCAACTCCTGCTCTATGTGTCCTTCTCAAATTAACATGCTTCTGTCCCAGATGTTCTTTAGATAGAAAAAAAAATAATCTTTAATCTTCATTCTGCAGTGATTTAAGAATATATTTGGCGGGGATTGATTAAGGAAAACATCTGGCCAGCCAAGACTATCTGCATCCATGATTTATTTGTTAGTCAGATATTCTTGGTATAAAAATATTTCCTTTAACCAGAAACTTTAGTTATGGATCTTGTGCTTTTATTCCAGTTTAGGAATAGTTTTGTGTTACTTAGGTAATCAACAAACATAAACAGGGATACTGTCTCTGGGTTACTTCCAGCAGAATACAATCTCTTTGGGAAGCATGATTACATACTCGATCAGCACTGAATGGTCACTGTATACCACAACCATAGTTTGTCAAAAATCAGCATTTCTGCACTTTAAATCACGTTGAGTGATTTCTCTGTCCTCCTGTTAAGCCATAATGGGCCTCCTGTGGACTAACATGCTATTTGTTCCGCTAGAGTATTACGCAGTGTCCCAGAAATCAATACACTGCTTTTTAACCTTTTTCACTCTTGTGACATAGTTGATATGATTGCTGTTTTTAATCTGTTTTGCTGAGTCGGGGGCACGGTGGGAATTAGCCTTCTGTGGAGGAAACTGCAGGCATTTCAGGAATCTGGTGAATAGGTATCCATGCCAACCTCTTTGCTGGAGAGGGTCCTCAGATACAGCTGAATGGTACAGGCCAGTTGGGTCTGCTACACCTGAAAGCAGAACCTGTACTGCTCCCAATCATCACCCCACCGGCTATGAGGCCAAAAGGACAGAAAAACGCCTGGTTAAGTTACCATTTACGCTTTTGCTATCCAACAAGATGGCCAGTGAATGCTATGACTGCTTCTCCTGAATAATAGGATTCGGGGACTCCACAGCTTTGTCATTTGTATGAGTAGATCTTCATGTACATAATTGCTTTCGTACTTCCCTGCAGACTTAAACAACATATGACAATGAAGAACACACACACACAGTACTCCCACACTGCCATTACTCCCATACTCATTGTACTCCCATACTCATTGTACAACACACACACAGTACTCCCATACTCATTGCCATTGATTATGAGGGCCTGGAATAAATGTGATCCGCAGATGAACCAGCTAGGGCCATGGCATGTATGTATAGTACTGTCTGTGCATCACTTTCAGGCTGTTTAGTGCAGATTTGCTGTCTGATACAATAAGAGTCTAGCGCATCAGACAGCTGCAGGCGCACAGAGCTGATTGATTATCAAAGATCCAGATGGCCGTTCAGCCCCGAAACGCTCCAGCCAGGCCTGCCATTTTTCTTCCTGATTTCACGTTATTTCACAAATTTCATTTTTCAATATCCTTTGGCTCCAGTTGCTTCTAGCCGATTATAATAAAGCAACATTTTTTCTTATGTTTGTATTTGCATTGTTGGCTGAGTTTGACTCTGGACTGCCTGGTCAGACTGTTCTTATGATATGTCCAGTTTGTGATTTAATTGAAAGCTTGCTTTTCAAAGAGTGACAAATGAAAGGCCTAAAATGGGCCGGCAGGACTGACACAAGCTTTCTGTCTCGGCGGGGGACTGGGGGTTGGGGTTATTCGCTGGGTGTTGATTTGTTGGGTGCAAAGGCTGCCATAAAGACCCCTCCACTTCCTAAAGCACTCAGCCATGACCGTCACCTCTCACCCCTTTCTGGACAACACTATTTACATATGTAAAATACACCCCCCCCCCCCATTTTCCTTCACCCTTCTCTTTGTCAGGAGTGGGCCTTTTTTTTCCTTTGTTTGCAAAGGCTTCTTTCAAGTCATCAATTTGTATCATCAGTCTCGCCTGTTACGTACGAATACACCAGCAGATAGCAATCCATCTCTCCATATAATACACACATGCACTACATTTTTATATATATATATATATACATATATATTAGGGCTGTCAAAATTAATGGGTTAACGCGGATTAATCCATCATCATGATTAATCTGATTAAAATTTTT
>JAODJW010000094.1:27405482-27419833 GCA_026777045.1 Hyperopisus bebe
ACACACACACACACACACACACACACACACACACACACACACACACACACACACACACACACACACACACACAAAGCAGCAGTGTGCGGACACAGTGCAACCTACTGCGACATTGCTGCCCTGGCAGACATGCATTATGTGCGACATTGGAACTTTAATGATGATTCTTTTTCAACATTACCTAGAATACATTTGAAATAAAGTCCAAAGTTTACCGCCGCTGCTTTTGCATGAGCTCTCCATGCGCTCTGCGAGACAATCATAATGATTCTGGTTCTTGCTGTTTGATTCACTCATACAAGGTGGCAAAAGAAGTAAAGCGAACAAGAACTGGCCATGAGAAGACACTTGTCTTCCACTGTATATAGATTTTGTATTCCCTAGGTACAACACTGAGCAGATGCCCGTGATTTGTCAGTACTACTTTGCGTTTGCTCACGACTTTGGAAGAAAACAAGTTCTACTGGGCAATATAGTTAATTTTCAACTGCTAAATAACACAAAAACTTATCACAATAACAACTTCCCAGGATCATGCAGTCCCAGCACACAATGCAATCACAAAGATATTATTACTTGCTTATATGAACATATGTATTACACAAAATGATGCACCTAAGTGACAGGGCTGACAGTCTTAGAAGAGATCATTTTGACATATTGGAATCACAGAAAGAAAATAAACAGAACAGTTTAAGTCTAAGTGATGACAAAGACAGGCTAGGCTACTCCAAGAGGCTATATGGCACATATCTATGGTGAGACCATCAAAGCTGAATGTCTTCTTTTAAGATGCATTTGCATTGCAGTAGTGATGTTTAAGTTCTGCTTTCAAATACCGACAGGCGACTGCATTTTCATTCACTTTTAATGTGAAGTGCTTCCACACAAATGATGCTTTCGCTCTTTATTTGGACTCCCACATGCTGTGCGCCTTCTTCCTTCCTCCTTATTACTCTAATCAATTCGGGAGATCTTTATTGATGCTTTTTATAATTGAGAAATCGTGACAGCTGAACATCAGTTTATGGTACAAGGCGTGTGGATATTCCCTTGTAAATAGATTTCCATAGATAAAACATCATCCACCTGTACTCTTCACGAGGCATTCACCCATAATAGGGAAAAAAGGTGGGGTTGGAGCACTATATAAAAGGAGGTGTTATATTCATATTGTATTAGGGCAGGGTTATTGTATTAGGGCAGGTCCTCGAGGTCCGAGCATTGCTGGTTTTCCAGCCTTCCTTTACCTGTCAGTCAGGTCTGAAGCCTCTGACCAATCAGAATCAGTAATTATTAAACTAACTACCTGGGAGAACTGAAAACAAGGCCTGGATTTGGAATCGATTTGAAGAGCCCTCCATTAGGGGAATTGTTCAATACCTTAGTGTCCTTCCTCATTAACTAGTCTTGATAATTCAGTCAACATCAGGAAATGGTTTTTGATGTCAAGTTAGCTAGGCAGGAAAAATGACTTATAAAACAAAAAATACAGAAGCCTAAAAACGTACTTTTCAGTTTAACATTTAAGCGTAGATCAAACAAGCAATCTGCTGCCCAATTCCCAAAGGGATGTTTTAATCAATATCATGTTAGGATATGTATACAAGTCATCTACAATTCATAGTGGGTGGGAAAATGCGAGCATGTGCACAAACACACTCTAAACCTGAACATTTGGCAGTTAATTGCATTTTTTGGCTGGGGGTAAAAACCCCAAACACAGAGTGAGGAGAAGAATACCAATGAACTATCCCTTTTTAGGCTGGTTATAGTAAGATGCAGAGCTTTGTGTAATGCAGTCTCTACCTTGGGCCTGTAGAAGACGTTCTGCACGGACAGCATGGAGACGATGGTCAGCATCTCTTCACTGCAGCCCAGGTGGACAGACATGATGAGCATCTTGCACAGCATGGGCTCCAGGGGAAACTCAGCCATCTGCAGGCGGGAGGTGAGAGCAGGCCGTCAGGCAGAAAAACACCCTACACACAGGCCAAAGCATCCAAGGACGTCTCCGTTTTCACCTTGATCGTTGCACCTAATGTTCCCGCAATTAGAGGCACCTCTAGTAAAATGGCAAACAAATTTCCAAAACAGAAGGGAAAACGGTCTTAAAATGGATTCACTACCTGAACTTCATTTTGAAGGACTTTTGGCAGATAAACATTAATGTGTGATAATTGAGGAAGGGTGAGCTTCGCCCTCCCACCTCACTGACACGCCCCTACCCTGCGACCCAGCCGGGTCAGCAGCCCCTCGTCATCCAGGGCCCCCAGAGTGTACAGCTGCTCCATGGCTGTGATCAGAGTCTCCATTGGAGGAGCATCCATGAAGTCAAATGAGAGAAGGTCATTGATGCCCATAGCCTGTGGAGGGAGGGGAACCAAACGGAGGTCAGACTATACGCTGGAAGGCAGATTAAGCAGCTCTGGAGGCTCACTTCAAAGGGGGGAGGCGGGTACCTTCAGGGACAGCACGGTACTGGCCAGGTTGGTCCTCTGGATCTCAGGCACGTTGGTGGTGAGCATCTCGTCCCGGTAGGCTCGCTCAGTGTACAGCCTGTAGCACTTGCCTGGGCCGGTTCTCCCGGCGCGGCCCGCTCGCTGCTTGGCTTGGGCCTACGGCGTCGGATACGTTCACGATTCACAGGTTGAATTAAAACACAGCTTTCGGATTCAGACCATAAAGGTTCTGAAGTAATACTGGAATGCTTGGTAAAGGCAGGATTACACAGAATAGGGCATAAAATATATCACCCCAGCAGCTAAGCTGCACACTATAAGATAACCTCGAATGCGATAATGTGGTTACCTGTGAAATGGGCGTGACCACCAGCTGGTCGATGCCAGTCTTTGAGTTATACACCTTCTGCTTCACAAAGCCTGGGTCGACCACGTAATAGATGCCATCAATAGTCAGCGACGTCTCCGCAATGTTGGTGGCAATGACAACCTGGGACACAAGCACACGGGTCATCTGCTCCGTCAGACCCAATGATCAACTAGAGCATGAGGGGGTGGAAGTGGGCGGCCGGTACCTTTCTACTGCCAGGCGGTGCCGGGTCAAAGATGCGGGTTTGCATTTCACTGGGCAGGGCGGAGTACACGGGGAGGATGATGAGTTCTGGGACGTCCGGGCCGAGACTCTTCATCCTCTCATACAGGATCTCGCAGGCTGTGTCGATCTCCTCCTGACCAGTCAGGAACACCAGGATGTCACCTGTCACGGTACAAATCAGGTTAGAGAGGACGGGCCAAGCAGTCACCAAAGACTATCCCCATACCGACCTCACAGACAGCTAATAATGAAGAGAGTCTGATGTTTTTACTGTAAACAGCAGCCATTTCTGAAAATATCAAAAACTTTCACACGAATAAATGATTGAGACAAATAGCTGATCCCATAATAATCAGATTTCAACCCTGTCCCCTAAAACCAAGTGAATTATAGACAGGCAATATAAAACAGAAGAACAGTGTCTTAAGTCCCGTATTTCACAAGCAGCGAGAGCTGCACCCTGGCAGCAGCTGGAAACAGGTACCTGGAGGCTCGGTGAGGTGGATCTGCATCACCGTTATCAGACTGGCATCCAGGTAGTCCGTCTCGGGCTCCTTGGTGTACAGCACCTCCACGGGGTACGTGCGGCCCGGGATGGTGAAGATGGGAGCCTCATAGAAGTACTGGGAGAACTTGACGGCGTCCAGCGTGGCCGACGTCACGATCAACTTCATGTCCGGCCGTTTCTGCACCGACTACAGGAACGAGGGACACGTTGTAAGTATCTCACTAAGCTTGCACAATCTTGCCATTTACATGATTTCACTGCTATGAAAATCCATTCCTTGTAAAGGAAAAGCAGAAACGTGATTAAAAACTTATAAAGTTAAAAGGGAAAAAAAATGGATGGACTATCACAATAAAGCTGTATAGACTGTAAATGAAAGAAAAAGTTCACATTTCAAAGCCTATATCCTAACTGTAATCAAACGCATAAGCCTTCCTTCAGTAGCAAAACTCCCACAACTCTTCAGTCTCACTCTACCACGTGCAGTTTTGGTGAATTTGTATTCACATATGTTCACACCACAAAGACAATAAGCTTTGATTTAAATCCACAAAAGCTGGACTAAACTAAGCCGAGTTTGTGAGCAAAACCCAAGGCTCAAATCAACAGTCGCTCTCTTTCCACACTGCCGGACACAAAGCCATATAGATGAAAGGTTTCAGAACGGCGGCGACACGGAAGTCAGCTGTGCTGCTCCATGTGAGTAATGGGAGGGGCTATTAGCCGGATCAGAGGAAGGACCCGAGCGGGACGCGGGCCCACCTTCTTCAGCAGCCCAAAGAGCACGTCTGTGTGGATGGTCCTCTCGTGGGCTTCGTCCAGCATGATGATGGCGTACTGGCCCAGGTCCGGGTCGATCAGACACTCCCTCAGCAACATGCCATCCGTCATGTACTTGATCACCGTCTCCGGGCTGGTGCAGTCCTCGAATCGGATGGTGTAGCCTACCTGCGGGGGTTTGGAGGGAGGGCAAGGGGGGTTTACCACAGCGGGAAAGGCGAGGCAGAAACGCCACAGGGCACATCAGGACCACGTGAACTGGTTTGGGTCACACCGAGAGCCCTGCTGAGTGACTTACTGAAGCAGAACCAAACCGGAGGTTAAGTCACGGATCTCGTTGATCTTTGCACTTTATTAAGCTCCATCCCACTGCTTGGCGTTTATCGTATTTTACAGCGATGGCACCGTGGCTTCGCACCTCTAGCATTAGGGTTAAGATCAGTCGCACTCTGTAGGTGTGGCGTTTGGCACTCAGGCTTCCTGTAGTGCTTAGGCCAGCTGGCATCACTGTAAGTGTGATTCTGTGTGTGTGTGTAGTTTGGAAATTCCCTGTTTTTGCAGGGTTCCCCTTTACTCTCCAGCATATGACTGTATGTGAGCATGCACTCTGCACTGGACTGGCTCCCTATCCACAGGAACCCCTGCTCCGTTACACTGTTTCCGGCCGCATTGCAGCCCTGTACAGTGTACAGGAGAAGCAGTGTGGATAGATAGGATGATTTGAGTCTGAACCACCATGGCTAAAGGACATGCTATGTTCAGCAAAATTATCAGTATCAAAAACATCCACTGAACAATTACATTGGTTTGCATGTTTAGGTCTGCAGAATTTCTTGCATTATTTCGTGAACAGACAGGAAAATAACATTCTGCAAAGTCACTCAAATGGTCGACTGAGCTGCAGTTACCAGCAACCGTCCTGGTTTTGAGACTGCAGACCTCTTCACCATGACACTCCCGCAGTCTCGCCTGCGATGCCCCTCCTCAGAACTGCATCCAACAAACCACTTACCTCCCAGTCCATTAAACAGGCTAATGGCCAGGGAGCCAGCTGTGGCCTCTAATGGGCCCCACGTAGATTTATGTGTCTCAGAGACGGCGGTGGGATGGCACACCCACCTCCTGGCCCAGGCAGCAGCCGTACTCCTCGGACACCCTCTTGGCCACAGACATGGCGGCGACACGGCGAGGCTGAGTGCAGCCGATCTTGCCGCGGGTGGTGTATCCCGCCTCGGCCAGGTACTGCGTGATCTGGGTGGTCTTTCCAGAGCCGGTCTCCCCGATCACTATCAGAATCTGGTTGTCGTGGACGGCCTTTTAGGAGGCAAGAGGACACAGGAACATAATTTTTACTCTTAAGCCATTCAAAGCTAACACAGAAGGTCAAATTAAATGCCCACATCACAGTGGGAGCTCAGAAGAACCATCCTAGCCCAGTGAGTGTAGAACTGTCGCCACTGAGATTACCTGCACACCATGCATCTCTACTGATATTACTCATATGCGATTTCCATTACGTAACTGATGAATTAAGATAAATCACAAAATGGAGACTTACAAGTATTATATTTATATATAGCTCAGGTTTGAATTTTCACATGGGCCGCTGGAAATGACAGAACTAATGTAATTAAACAAGTGTTTAAGTGAGCAAGTGTTACATTACGAGAGGTGCAAGTCTGCCCATGTCTGCACTAAATACACAGCGCCCTCTGCTGACCTGGATGAGCTGCTCCTTCAGCTTGTAGATGGGAAGGCTTTCCCTCTGCTCCACAATGGACAGCTGCGTCTTCTTCCCGTAGGAAGCCTTGTTGCCGCCGAAGGCGTGTTTCTTCCATTCCGGGATGTCGTTGGGCATCATGCCGATGCCCCTCATGTTGGCTGCGATCTGCCGTCCGTCGGCTAGTTTGGGCAGGAGAGCGAAGCGCGTTAACGGGGTTTATGGGGCGAGTCGGAGGGGGCCGCAGGGCCTGCGCTACTGCAGCCGTGAAGCAGCTTTTACATGGGTCATTTTAACAGTCTTCCTGGAAGTCCCGACCAGCTAAACCAGACACATACATACAAATGGACGAGAGCGCTATGCTGCATCATTAGTAATCACGTATGAAGAGTGATGAAAGGATGTTCAGGGCCAGAGTCAGAACAAGTGACAGTCCCAAAAACGCTTTCATATCAGAGATAAAAGTACCTATTTTGAACGGACACCTGCAAAACAATTACCTATTACACTCCTCCAAAAAGGGTAAACTAAACTTTAAAACCCAAAGCAGTCACAGGCAGCTCTGCATAGCGTAAGCTCTGTGTGCAAAGAGAGGAATGCAGGGGAAGGCGGGGCCAACCGTCAGGCAGGGGGTCCACCCAGTGCTTGTTCAGGCCCATGGGGATGGAGTCCATCTCAGCCTCGCGCTGCGCCTGCTTCACCTCCCGGCGCTCCTTGGCAAGAGCGCTCTGCATCATGGCGGCCTGGGATAGGGAGCCGTCCGGGTTCTGGGAAGAGCCAAATCAGTGACAGGTGGATTAACCTGCAGACCCTGACTGAAATGTGCATGTGTCAGGAAAACACCAGGCTTAAGAGTAAACAGTATTTATAAGAAGAAACTTTCACATACCATAATTCTGAGCACTAATAATCTTACATAAAAAGGAAAAATATGCAATAAAGCCTGCGGGGTCTAGAGCACAATTCTGGTTCTGGAATGATTCCCTGGAATCTCAATACCATAACTTCTTGATCTGCAAGCATCATGTATGATCACAAACTCAGCTATTTTCAACTGATTATCCTCAAAGATATCACCCAGAGAATCAACTGAACTTCGGGGGAGACGCCTGAAAGCAGCTGTACGAATGCAGAGCCGCGCAGCATGTTGAGCAGAGAGCGCCAGCCTGTAGCTGGGAGGCTCCTGGGCCGCACTGGTGCAAGCAGCTGACCTTGACGATTTTGACGGGACTCATGTCCATGCTCTGCTTCGTGTGCCCCCGCAGAAAAGGAGGCTCCTCCTCGACCAGCTCGATCTCCAGATCTTCGTCTACAAAGGGCACAAACGCTTGGCTTCAGAACGGCCTAGTACGCATCACTACAGTATACCCCCCCACCTACTCCATACGCAAATGCTGATCCACAACTGTGCCATGTTTTACAATTAATAAAGTGCTCAATGATTGGAACAGAGCAACCATAGGACTGGTTGGAAGAACAGAAAAGCCAGGAGTGCAGCCCAAAGGACAAAGAAACCAGCACTGCATACAAGAGAGTCACTCATGGAAGGTGCATCACAAAGCAAACATTAATGTTTATGGCGATATACTTAGGAAAGCAACTCATCCCAGAACATAATCTACCAGAAAAGTTTCAACTAGAACTATATTCAACACGAGGAACACCTACCTTCTTCGTCATCGACTTTTGGGAGAATGCCAGTCTCCTCATCAAAGTCAGGAAACTCCTCCTTGGAGAGCACATTGGCAGCAATCATCTGAGCGAAGGGAGGAGGGGGAAAAGAAACAGCAGGTCTTTATAAAAACATTCAATCAATCCAACCATCCATCTTCTGCAACCCATTGTCCTATTCAGAGTTGTGCGGGGTCCGCAGCCTATTCCGGAGGATAGGGGCACAAGGCAGGGAACAACCCAGGATAAACAAAAAAAAAATTCTTAATTACCATATCAGCTTGAAAGTATTGATTTTATATAAGTGTGATTGACACAACTGTTCAATGAGTAGCAGTGCTGACCCTCCACACTACCGCCTGGACTTAAAGCTCTATCCACGATCCCATCCAACCTTGTCCAGAAGCCAAAAGCACAGTTTCCCAGGATGCCTGCAGACGCACCTGTTTGATCTCCCACTTCTCTGGATCAGAGATCTTAGTGAGCCTCTTGCGCTCCAGGGTGTCGTCCTCCACCTCAGGCGCGTGGCCCAGGTTGAGGTTGGTGGGCCGGTCAGGGTTCCTCATGGCCGTCTCCTCGCTACCATCGGCCCCCATGTTGCGACGCCGGTTGGGGTTCAGGTCCTCGCCGGTGTCCTGGTCCACATCCTGCACAAGACCGCATTCACTAATCATTTGGAAAACCAAACCGGAACTACACATCACAAGGCAGTACATACCACAGAATGCTACCCATCCCTAACCCTGTAAACTGTCAGACTGGTAAAAAAGCAAATAAAAAATGAACAAATGCAGACCCGTATCATAAAGCTGTTCACTGCCAGACGTAAACATGATATGTAAACTTTATAAAGCTCTCATGTCTGACATTTCAAGTAAAAAACAAAGCAAGTGCTTTTCAAGAGAAAAATTCAACTATCTGGCACTGCCCCTGTCTCAAAGTTGCCGGACACTAAAATTTTTACTGTATATAAATTTAGCCTGTTACATCTTAGACAAAAAAAAAAGTAATACAAACTTTAAAATTCATCAAACACGAATCTCACTCACCTTCATACTAAGGCTGGTCTTTGACCCAGTGAAGGACAACACTTTGACTTTTACCCGCTGACCTTTGCTGACAACGTCAGCTACGTTGGCCACACGCCCCTCTCTCCTGAGCTCTGAGATGTGAACCAAACCCTCCCAGCGTTTCCTGCCAAAATAGGAGGGTTGAGGACATTCAGCTTCAATTACCACACATTGTGAAACTCTTTAGATAGTGCAGATATGAAAACACTGATATGGAAATTTCAGATGAACACAGAAAATTAATACCCTGCAAAATGGGTGCACTAAAGGAATTTCATAAACCTGAAACCTAAAAGGCATAAGACACTTTCTTTGAACGTGGAAAGAACAGGGTTCCCACTTTTTTCAGGACATCATTTCCCAGGATTTTTCCAGGACATTTATGAGCCACACTGATTTTTACAGTTGACATGAGGGCTTGCAGGGAACCACCTTTAAATTCAAAATGTTGCAGTCAAAACACAGGCCACTGTCAAAGAATAACCTAAACTTTACTATAAATTATCCTGACACCTTTAAAGCTTACATTATTAGCTCTACTTTACTGACAATACATCCCGAAACTGATAATCTACACTTTCCTTAAATAAAATGCTGACATGATAAAAGGCTTATTATGCAATTAATGCTACAAGAATTTAAATCAAAATGGCCTTTGTTTTATACATCATCTATAGAATACTTCATCATCAGCAACCCGTTCATCGTTTAGTACTTTTAGATTTTACATTGCTGTGTTCCATGTTCTAACTATACATAGAATGTATTGGTTTAATGGAGCACAATTCAACAGCATAGGGGACACCCTGTGAAACAAAACAAGATCAGCAATCATGAAATGGAATTGTCCAAAATATCTTGCTATGCAATTCTATGCTTCCAACTTTGTGGGAACAAACTGAGGAAGGACATTTTTTCATTTTCCATGACTTTTCTATAACTGAAAACTTGGATTTTTAAAAATGCATTTTTCCCGGTTTTCCAGAATGTGTGGGAGCCCTGAAGATGCTCATGAATAAAAGCATAATGATTTATTAGTGGTCACCAACTGAAGGATCACAATCAACAGATCAATCATAAAGACATTCATAATCGATCACAGTCTACTGAAGGGGACCCACCCCAAGTTGACAGAATATATTTGTAAAAGGAGCTGTCAATGTAAAAAGGTTGGCAACCACTGATTTATATGAATATCAATCAAAATCAAGACAAACAGGAGTTTCATTCACAAGAGAAGCTGTAAATACTGATTCACTAGTCAATTGTCATTCAACAATACAGAATAGGATCATCAGTATGCCTTAACAGACTTCCGTTATATAACTATTAATTAATGGTGCAAACCATTGATGGGTTACAACAAAAACATATATGTGGTAAACACATTCTCATACTAACCTCAGTCCCTCCAGCTGCACGAAGCAACCAAACTGCATGATACTGGTAACCTTGCCGTTGTAGATGTCCCCGACTGTGGGTTCTTCTGGGGGGGGACGGTCTACATGTCTGTCCTTCCAGCGGTCCGAGCCCTTGTCCTTCTCCTTCTCCTTCTCCTTCTCCTTGTCCTTCTCCCAGCGCGGGCTTGCAGACCGGCTGCGGGACCTCCAGCGTGACGAGCGCCCCCTGCCTCGGTCACGGGAGCGAGACCTGGACCGTGAGCGCCGATGCCTCCTTTTGTCTCGGTCCCATTCGCGTTCACGGTCACGGTCACGCACACGGTCACGGTCACGGTCCCGACTCCGGCTTCTGCTCCTGCTTCTCCTCCTCCTTTTACCACTTTCATCATGTCTAAATGAAAACAGAACAAAGAATGAAAACAGAAGTTGAATGAGGACAATAACGAAAACACATATCACAAACAGAATATCAAAGTTTGACAGATCATGATGATATAAAATGGAAAGAAATGGCTATAGAGTTTCAATTGTGAACAGGACAGCTTCATGATGATGCTGACCTGTGTTTGCTTGACTTGGAGTCACTGCTGCTTACACTGGGCATAAACATCTCCAGCTCTTTCATGGCATCCGCAGCAACCTTGACATCATCCTCATCCAGCATGGTCTGTAAAGTACACAAGAATGCAGCCCGCTACCAAAGGCATCTTTATTTAGTCTAGTGTTAAGACATTAGTTTTAAAAAGCTGCTTCATCACTGGAAGGGTGCAGGAAATGCTCAACACATTGCCACAGAATGGTTTCATACAAATGGCTTACTCTGGTCATGGGATTGTCGGCCCGACAAAGAGCAGGAAACATCTCCTTCCACTTTTCCTTCTCACTCTTCGGTTTCACCACAGGCTCAGAGGCTGGGCATGGAACACAAAGGGCAATTCACATGGTAAGAATTTCTTACTGGGCTTAAATGTGTGCCGATTGATCATCAAGACATTCATAGTCAATCAGTCGGTAAAATCTACCGAGGGGGACAAGGTCCATAGAGACATATGTAATCAAACAGGTGTAAATATGTAATGATTACGGCAGAACTAGGCACCCCATAAAAGAATTCTGGTAAGATAAAATACTTGTTCAATTCAGATGTTAATATAGGGAGAAGACTCGTACTTACCTTTGCTGGTAGACGGTTTTGCTGGGGGTCGCATAGTTTGGATCAGACGTAGCAGATTGCTGACAAGAGAATCCTGGAATGGCAAAGAACGGGCTCAGACCTCTTAGAACAGCGAGCGTCGCAGCTAGGAGTACAGGCGCGTGGCATAGTAAACAAATACAAAACTCACAGTGAACTCGGCTCCATTCTTCACCAACGCTGCCTTGAAACCATCAAACGTTGGATTCTTCTCGGCAAGGCTTATGACAAACTCGGCTTTTGAACAAAAAACGAAGAACGCTTTCCCATAAAACATTGCAACCAGAACCACGGGATTTTACATACAAAACAATACACTGTACGATCGTATAAAAACCGAACACAATTATTACAGACATTAAATATGTATACATTTTAAAGGTTGTAACAAACAATACAGTTGAATAAATAACTGACACATTAAATACTCTTAAGGGCTTGAATCGAAGGCAATTCAATGGACTTATTCTTTCTTGAAAATGTTTCACCTCTCATCCGAAAGGCTTCTTCAGTTCAGACACATTAAATAGCAAACGTACACATGTATGTACTTACCAAGATCTTTATCGCTTATTCCCAAATGATTGTCCAGTTCAGTGCACACTTTGGAAACCAAAGAGAGGTATTCGAGCTGCTTAAGCTCATCTTCTCCGACGTCGACCATTTTTATGTCTTGTTTCACCAGCAGTCAAAATGACTGCTAGATATCGTTAGCAAGTTAGCTATATATTCCAGCCCACCAGTGAGTGGAGTCTAGGCCGATATTTTTTTTAAAAAAACGGACAACCTTCAAATAAAATTTCAGAAGTCAATTTAAGTTTAAATGACCCTCAGTAGGAATATTTTCTTGGTACTTCGCCAAAACCAAATAGTGCCATTTAGGAACGTACTACTTATAAGAAAGCATACTATTAACAGCCGCCATATTGGCTTACCGTAAACGTGACGTTAAACGTAATGGCGTCACTACGCTGCCGTTTTCCGTAGCGAGTCCACCACGTGGTCGCTTTCCGAAATGTGAACGGAAAGTCTGCTTTAACGTGTGCGGCGTGTTATAGAATGAGAAGCTGTCCTCACAAATAAACTAAACGTCAAAGTATCTTTTACTTTTCAAGTTTAAATCCACGCAAACAACTGGACGCCAAAACACCGTTTAGTTTTTAAGTTTCTATTCTCACCAAAGAACGAGACATTAAAATAACGTTTACTGTTCAAGTTTATATCCCCACGAAAGAACGGGATACCACAATACCGTCTACACTAAACGTTTTTATTCCCACAAACAATGTAAAAATACTGTTAGGCCTACGTACAATGTGTGTGCAGACTTGTGTAGAATAGAAAAGCTTTAGCCAGCTGACCAAAGTTGGCAACCCTGCTGTAAATTAGGCGTCACCTTATAGATATAAGCCTCTCGTTCAAATCACATGTGGTTGTAGTGTTGAAGGTGTGCTTCCTTCAGCTATATAACATTGCAAAACTACGACGTTCCATACTAGTCAAGACACTGAGAAAGTAATACATGCTTTTGTATACAGTAGTTTTGACTACTGTAATGCTGAATTATATGGGAACGTGCACATCACATTAAACACCTTGCAGTGTATTCAAAATGCAGCAGCTCAAATTATCACCAGGAGCAGGAAGTTGGAACACGTGACCCCTAGTCTTTGTTCCATGTACTGGCTTCCTGTTAGGTTCAGGACTGACTTCAAAGTTCTCCTGCTTACATATAAGGCACCTAGCTCCTCGTCTAGTGCCTGCTTACCCAACAGAACTACTTCAAGTTTACAAGCCACATCGTCCACTCATATCACAGAACAGACTTCCTGGTCATTCCACATATAAATAAAGTCACAGCTGATGGTAAAGCCTCCTGCTACAGGGCCCCTATATTGTGGAATGGTTTGCCTTATGTTCAGGATGCTAAATTGGTCTCGGTCTTTAAATCTCAATTGAAGACCTATTACAGTTTACCTTACCTACAATGTAACACATAACACACCGTAACTATGGCTGCTGCTGTACATGCCATTTTTACCTACTATGCTTGTCCATTAATGTGTCAATGCATGTTCTGACCCCCCATGTTCTCTGCCTTTCCTCCCACATGTCCGGATGGTGCCCACTCCCAAGCTGGAGTCCTGGTTCCCACGGAAGGGTGACATCATGGATGTGACTTACAAACTGTAACATCGTGGGTGCAGACTTTGATCTGCCACCCTACACTGGCCGGTGTGGAGAACTGACTCATTGATGGACATTAGCTTTGACCTTAACCACAGTTTACATCTTGCTTTTAGCAAGCGAGCCCACTCTATCTTTTTTTTTATAATGTTAGCATGCTGAGCAGCCAGTTGACCTTGGGCCCCCAGAGGTCCTTTTTCTCCCTACATGGGAGCTTTTGGTTCTTCTCCGCCATTGTCATTTGGCTTTCTTTCTTTCATTTCTTTGTCTCCCACTTTCCCTGTTTTTGAATTAATAAATGATGCAGGAATGTATCATAACACAACCCTGTAAAGTGCCTTGGGGTGACTCTGTTGTGAAAGGCGCTATAAAATAAATAAATAAATTGAATGGCGTAGGTTTGGTTTCAACATTGGTAAGAACCAAAACAGCCCTGTATCCTCTGCCCCCCTAAACACAAGGTACTCCCACAGTATTGGTAGGGACACGTCTGTACCCACGTCTGTATTCCATTTAATTAATAAAAGTGGGATATCTATGTCTATCTTTTCCAGTGTTATTTGTGATATCAAGGCCGTAACTTTGGTTTGAACTTTGGGGGGTTGAGGTATCCACCCATTTGAGAGGTGACATGATTGTTGGGGGGAGGTTAATGTTTATACTATCATTTGTGTATATAAAGCTTATTTTCATATACACTCACCTAAAGGATTATTAGGAACACCATACTAATACGGTGTTTGACCCCCTTTCGCCTTCAGAACTG
>JAODJW010000094.1:27428535-27441143 GCA_026777045.1 Hyperopisus bebe
AGAAGCTGCCTTTGCGAGATCACAGGCTCCAGAACGGGCTGAGGGCCTGGGGAGGGGGGTGTCAATGGGAGAAAAAAGAAAAAGAAAAAATCCTGTCCATTCATCAGCTGTATGCACACACAGACACACACAGACACAGACAGACAGACACACACAGACAGACAGACACACAGATATGCATACACACAGACAGACAGACAGACACATACACACTGGTTTGTAGTTATATCTTGTGGGGATTCGCCATTCATTTCTATGGAGATAGAACTCTAATTCCATCATGATGACCTTAACCCTACCCCCCTATCCTTAGCCATAAGTAACCAAACAAAATATGAGACTTTTGAGATTTTTAGCTTTTTGATTGCATTCACAGGTCTTTGTGGGGACCTGAAAATCACACTTTGTGATTGTGGTCAGGCTTGTAATACAAAAATATAAAAGCAAGCATAATTAAACTGGGTGTTCATTTTAACTAAGGGGAATTTGAGATGTAAAGACAGGAGCTCTTGGCTCAACGGTTATAACTGTCCCAAGAGGTACAGGTGAAAATATGCAGGAAAAGCACATAGAACACTTCACTCCCATTCAGTCTCATTTGACTCCTTCAGCCACATGTGATCCTTGTGATCATGTGATCCTTGAAGCAGAAGGCAATAGCTACTCTTTGCCACCAGGGGGACCCAAGTGTTTTTTTTTTTTTTTTTTTCCTTTAATTTTATGGCAATATAGGTACTATGACTGTGTGACAGATGGCAAGGAAATCCCACCCAGAAAGTACCCAGCAGCAGTGTTTTGTCAGGCCCTGGGCTGCATGTGCTGCCTGTACTTTTGCACAACTATTACCAGGTAGATGAATTGTTCTCTTTAAAGAGTGACAGGCTTCCTTCCAGTTAAGTGTCCCTTTCCCTGTGACCTGTACTTCCTAGAGAATAGTCTAGATTCAAAATGACTCTTACTGGATATCCAGTAATGGTAAATAGGTAGACTAATTACTACGACTAATAAGTTGTATAGTAGTATCTTTTTAGTATAAAGGAATCGCTTAATCCTTTTGTGAGCAGGTGTAGTTTTAGTGATGAAAGATTATAGAGCAGAATAGATGCTGGACAAATGAGAATCTGGCTATAGTAAATATAAGAAGTTGTTGGAGGAGTTGGACCAAGTTCAGGGGGGGAAATGATTAACCTATTTAAAATTTGGCTTTTCTGAGTAGAATTGTACTGAAAGGTTCTGTGGGATGCATGTGTTTCTCCTGTTTCCAGTGAGATCCTGTACTGGGATGTGGTCTTAGATGTAGTTACATCAACAAGCCGCATAATGCTCTTTACAAGACAATACATATGTGTGTGTGTGTGTGTGTATACACATATTCTATATTGCAATTTGTTAAACTAGTTATTGCACAGTCCCAGGACTGAATCATTTTACTACATGTTGGACTTGTATATCCATGTATGTGACAAATAAAGAATCTTGAATCTTCAATCAGTTGATACCTGGGGGCAACTTTGGTGTACGGTTCAGAACAGGGACTGTTTTGGGCACTTTGGACCTGACAAAGATACTCATTCATTACACAACAGACTGTTTACTGACATCAGTGACCATCAGTAATGTGCAGGCCACTTCCTGACATCACTTCTTACTTTTATCACTTAATGACATCACTCAATAAAACATTACATACTGACCTCTCATTGACATCACTCAGAAGGGTCTGCTTTCTGACATCACTCAATAACAATCTGCTTAGTGACATCCTTAAAAAAGAGACCATGCACCTAGCTCATGCAAAAAAGACTGATTACTGACATGACTCAATGGCAGACCACTTAATGGCATAACTCACTAAAACACTGCTAACTGACATTAGTCAGAACAGTCCACTTAATGACATCACTCAAAGGACCATTACTATTTACTGACAGACTTTTATGCTCCTAGGGTCTGACTAAAGTGATTACGTTGCCGAGGTATTGGATAATTTACATGCAAATTACAAAAGCTTTTATTGAAAAGCAGATGGCACAGTGGCAAGCATTGGTGTTTTGGTTGTGGGTTTGAATCTGACCCCAGCTCTGTGTATAAAGGATTTGCATGATCTCATTGTGCAGGACTCATTCCCAAAGTAATTAGCTAAATTGGTGATCCTAGACTGCACTTAGAATATAGCTTGCAGCGGACTGATGGCAGTCTCAGCGTGTCATCGCATGCTCTGCATTTCCGGGCAATGGCTATGAACCCAACTGCATAAGCAGTTCACAAAAATGCATGGATTAATGAATAATAAAACAGGCAAGAAAAATATACTTTGTAATTCTCTCCCACCTCTGTCTGCTTGCTGGTGTAATGTGTATTACATTATCTTCCTTCCATAGGAGAAAGGCAAATAGTTTTTACTTGCAATGTACTTTTTGGCTGCCCTTGTGGGTTATGTATGGGCCGACCAATCTTGCATAATCTTCACAACATGGAAAAAAACATCCACCAATCTTCTAAGCCCTTATGTTACGTGGGGTCATGGGATTATGAAAAGAGTACGTGCGGCAGAGAATGATAGATTTATGTGTAGTATTATTGCAGTAATAACTTTTCTTGAATGACAGTTGTATTCACTTTTGCAAATTTGTTATACAAATAACAAAAAAAAAAAAACCACCAGCATTTAAATATCCACTTGTATGTGTGCAGGAGTGATTTTATTTTGATTTTAAGACTCATTAATACAGAAATATGCTAGCTGGGATAATTGGTGAAATAACTGCATATCTAGCTTCTCGTCCAGCTATCTAGTTCACCTTAACCTTACTGTGCATCCAGATTCCACAGCAACCTCTTGTTGGCAAACTGGATGCCTTTCTGGGGACAAGGAGAGAGACAGAGAATGGGGAATGTATGAAATGAGCTAACCCTGATAGGCCAAATATTTCGGTTTGGTACTGAAAATCTGGATAGCACTTATCGGTTAAAATACCCAACAAGCTTTAAACCTTTTCACATCAAGAGA
The DNA here is from genome assembly GCA_026777045.1 of Hyperopisus bebe. Lineage (NCBI taxonomy): Eukaryota > Metazoa > Chordata > Actinopteri > Osteoglossiformes > Mormyridae > Hyperopisus > Hyperopisus bebe. The sequence continues at coordinate 27,431,546 of JAODJW010000094.1, forward strand.
CAACTACCTCCATCTGAATGTGAACAGCAGAACAATCGGGTGGGTTAATTTTCCCGAAAACGTAGCAACACCTTTAATTTTACACAAGAACATTGTAAACTTATTTAAACTTATTTAATTGGAGTACATCAGAAAAAATGTTGTTTTCTTGTGCCAGAAATCAATATATAACTGCTTAGGATAATGAAAATCCATAATTTTCCCTCACTCACTCCTGTTTTCTGTAGTTGTAGGAAACTTGAACTTGGCAAATGAAATGGAACATTTTCTTCCAGTGTTTATGAGTCTTTGTACAACGCTGCACTGTACTTGGTCTTATTTTTAAGCTCGCTGCGCTTCATTCAAGATGTTTTAGTGCAATAAATTTCCAAATGCTGCAATAACATGTTGCAGATGAAAGCTGACAGAGGAGGCTGTAGCTGGCCTGCTGAACCACGGCCCTTCATCTCTGGACAGACCATATTACCCAATAACAGTATTATTGTAACTATTATTATTATCATTATTATTATTATTATTATTATTATTATAGCTTACATAACAATCGAATTGTCCTTAATCATTCAGCCTCCTGTCAGCCAGCACAGACAGCAGCAGCAGCTTGTCTTTCCATATTTCCGCTTGTTGGCAGTTTGGAGGAAGCAGGATGTGCATTAGTCACAAAGGCGTGATGACAACAATCTCGATGTCACAGCAATCCGGGCCCACGTGCTCCTGTGAGACAGACGAGTGTGAAGTATTTGTAGTTTGGGCCACAGGGCACCTGAGATTGTCTTCATAACAATGCCGGCTGCGAAAAGGCCAGAGGAGAGGAAGTACCTGCAGAAGACAGACACACACAACCTGCACCTGGACCTTCTGATTTCCCCGTTATCTCTCACTATTTCTCTCCTTCTTTTAGGGTTTTTTTTAACCATCATTGTGACAGTGATCTGGAGCGTTTTAAAGGGACTCGCATGGCATGACAATAGGAATCACCCAACACATTGTGCGAATTCTCAATTCATCGTTATTCCCCAGACAACAACCAACCAAGGACAAAGCAGAGGGACGTGAAGGGGAACGAGAGAGCAGCAAGCCGAAAGAAATCAAAGAGTCCAAGAAGTAAATTTAATCACATATTTATTACATAAATATATAGTAAAATAGACCAGCGACAATTACCATAAAAATATCTTCCTTTAAAATCCTGACCATAAACAAAGATTTGAAAATCACACATTGACATTAACAAACACGCTGATTGTCTGGACCTGTCAACAGCAGCCCACCACAAAATCCTGACATCACACCACCCACTGGACTGTCCTGGGGAGGGGGGAGGGGGGCACACGGTCAACACGGGTGAGAAGCATAAACTGCGTGCTGCGGGTGGGTAAGGACGCTCGGCTGGGTTTAGGATGGGGGCTGGGTGGCGTGAGTGGAGATCACAGTAGATATTCGGAGGTGTTGTGTGTGTATCTGTAACTTCCGCTTGGAGCTTCTGCTCCGATACTATGGAGTTGTGTCTGCTCAATCTGAACAGAACTGAATGTCTCTTCCGTTTCTCGCTAGGTTCTTGTAACAGTGTGAACACGTGTGTATGTGTGTGTGCGTGCATGTGTGGGTGGGTGTCAATGTATATGCGTGTGTTCTGACCCGGCTCTGATCTTCCTCCCCGGTATGTGGTACACCTGTTCCTCCACCTACCAGTCACAGATCTGATTAAGACTACAGTCCTGCCTGGGAGACATTTTGTTTTTGTGACACTGTAGTCCCAGAGTTGAGCTAGACAGCCAAAAGGTTCGACTGTATTGAAGACCACTGTGTATTGAAGACCCCTGTGTATTGAAGACCACTGTGTATTGAAGACCCCCAATCTTACAGAGAGAGCTTGCTGAAGCTGTGTAGACCCTATGGAATACTGAGACTGTGCCAACTTTCTATTGCTTGCTTAAAAGCAGATGGCCAAGGGATGTCATTAGGCAGGTTCAACTTCAGCAGACCCTCTGATGTGGCTGCTCAGTCTAACAGACTGATCCTTGCCAAAGGTCACGACCCCTGAGCATCAGTGCAGCACACAGTTCCCAGTAGCCTCTGCAATCACAGTGATCCAAGTAACTAAGATCAAAGAGTGATTAAAAACTGAATAACGAGTAGTAGTATTAGTAGTAATAGTAGTTATAGAGTTTTTTTTTATTTCCTTTTACTCATTTTTTTTACTTAGACTGATTTTCTGCTGGTTGATGTCTTTTTAAAAACTGTATATTGTTACTTTTTATTCATAACCACAAGTATACAGATCAATTGGCTAATCTGCTATTTTTCTTTTTTTGGAAAATACCTTTTAAAAGTGGAAAAAAAACAATTCACATCGCCGTACAAATTACAACAAGTGACATAAAAATGGCTTTTACCAGAGAAAGACAACCGAATGCCAGAGTGAGGACAGCGATGTCATTGTGCCACAGGCCTAATTTGGTCAGATGTTTGGGGTCTGAATGGAAGCGTGGGTGTTTGACGATCCTCAGGGCACTGGTGGCCTCTCTCTGGCTTGGACAGTGGATCGGAAAAACCAACAGCTCAGAAATAACATGACAGGTTTCTCTGACCTAGAAGGCCAGACTGGGTCTGCTCTCAGCATTGCAGAACAGCGGCGATGCAGCAACGCACATTTTTACACGCATCCTTCCAGAGGATAAACAGATTGAACTGCTGTCTTTGGCAAGGTCATTTGGTACGTCAATGGACCCATCAAAAACGGCTTTGATCCCTCTGTTTGGCTTCATGACCAAAGTGGAGAAAATGCACATGTGTGTGTGAGAGAGAGATAGAGACAGATGGTTTTAATTTATGTATTGTGTAGCCAGAACTAAACGGGTAACTGAAGTGATGTGTGGTCACATTTACACACTCTGCTAAAAGGTGCGTGTAAAGAAGCCTGTGATGTCGCTGTTTCAGTAAGTCTTCGACACAGTGAAGATTCAGCACAGGAAAAGGGGGACGTTTAAGCACCGTTTGAGGCCTCTCGGTCCTGAGAAATTCTGATCCGCCTGGCCCAAAGGACAAAGAAACTGTATATGTAAATATAGCTATATATTTATTATTATCATCAATAATATTAATAATAATAATAATAATATTTTGATTTATTATACATTTATATACAAAATACCAAAACCTATTACCAAATATACTCTTAAATGCTTACAATTCTTTCTGTCTTATGCATACCATGCTGTCCACATTATGTGGTGTATAAAAATAATCTCAGTCTGCATCGGCTACATATTACCATCAAAAGTGAAGTAAACTCCCTCACTGGCACCATCTTTCTTCTGTAGCGCACAAGCAAGTTTGGCTACTGTGTGACAAACTCCCAGTGAAGCAGGAATCAGCCATCATCATCATCATCATCATCAATCATCATCATCATCATAATATTCACCTCAATATTGGTTTTCCTGCCTAAACCTGGCTGGTAAAGAAGAAGGCTTAATCTCCATCTGGGGTTGTACTTTGCCCCATTCCCAACACTAAGGCAGATTATGTTCATTTTCTAGTGACCCCTCACCCCCGCCCCCCTCTTTTTAGGACTGCTTTGAAGTCTCGTCTGCAGATAGGATATTAGGCCGTGGCTTTGCAGACCTGCATCCTGCAGATGAATATGCTGCTTAATGCATGGCTAGCCTGATCTCTTACACTGCAGCAGCTGCGCATACACACACACACACACACACACACACACACACACTAGCTCCGCGGGTTTATGCTATGGTTAAGGAGTGTCCTGCCCCATACTTCTCCATGACGGAACATTCAGGAACGTTTCTAAGCCTACCTGCTGCTGTCCAAGATAAGACCCCTGTCAAACCTGAACATTCACTATATTTTCTAAATGTCCTATGGATCAACTGCTGAATCTTAGGAAAGGAGTTTATCAAAGGCTTTTCAGACATCTGAACAAGGCCTACTGCAGTAGAGCACATTAAAAACACACAACAGCGCTAATTATTTCCAAGAATACCACAAGGACAAGGTGAAACAGCAGAGCATATACTGAATTTTGTCTGGTTTTTGACTTACAGGGAAAAGCTCCACTAATTTTAAGAGCTCAAAGAACAAAATCCATTTCTGGAGGCAGACTAATACATAAAGCTTGCATTCCTCCACGCCTTGCCATGCATTATGGGATACATTCCTCCAAAAGGGAGAGGCAGGAGGAGGGGATTTGCACTGAAAAGTCCCTGCTCTCAGAGTGATCTGTCTCGTCGCCCAGCCTCAAAAGGTGCTTTGGGTTGTAAAGGACATCGGACGGCCCAGACTCAGTCCCGTCTGGACCCACTGGACACAAACACATGCAAGACACACCGTCATCGCAACAGGCAGGGAGGAAGGATCTCAGAGGCCCAAACTGAAACAACAAAAATGCAGGAAGGCAAAACGAGAACCCCCAAGTTAACATCTTTGAGAAGGAGTAAAGGGACATGCCTTTCTTTTGCTCTTTGGGACTAGGCAGCACCCCCTACAGACACAACACAGATCAGTCCAAGGTGCCGGGGTCTCTTTCATCATCACAAAAGATTTTTGAGGAAAGCAAACTGCCAAAAACAGGAGATAAAAAATAAAATCCACTGTCCATTTATTGTGTTTACATACAATTGTAAATATATACATCTTTGCTCATTGGATTTGCTTAAATTTTTTCACTCACAGATACAGACGAGGGTGTGGCAATATGAGATCACACACAGCTTGCCTCTTAGGCTACATGGGATGCCAGGGTCCTTGTGGGCACAGAGGATATCTAACGAAAATAACGTCAATTTCTACTTTAAAATCTGTACATGGAAACAGAATTTAAAAAGGAAAATAAACATCTGTCTTACATTGTGAGATATTCTACATATTATCGACACAAGCTCCAAAAATGGTATCCAGGGCTATTGTATTTTAAATGATATGGGGCTTCCAGCTTAAGCAACCTTTAACATGTTCTGTATTAGACCAGTAAAGATGCAAACTGGTTTCGCTCTTAAGAGCAGGGCTGTGCATCTCTCTATTGTTGTACCCTTGGCAAAAAAAAAAGTGCGTAACCTGAATCACTGACTTTGTAATGCAGGTAAGTTGATCCACATAAAATAGCTTGCTAAGCAATTTAACAATTAGCTTGTAAAAAATGGATAAACGGAAATCATACTGCCACACCCCTCTCTGAACCAATCACAACTCTTGAAAGTAGAACAAGACCCGGTAGGAGAGGAGTGAAGGTGAAAGGTCAAAGTGCGCTAAAGCAAGACCGCATAGAAAAGTATGACGCATAACCCAGTGCCAGGAAAGAAGCATGAGTTAACATTGGTTGTATAGTCGTGTTTTATAAAAAAAAAAAAAAAACAATAATAATAAAAAAAAAAAACTTTTACCTGAGATATTCCTTCAGTAACTTTCAATCAGGTTGCATACATGTGCACAGGTGTTACATGTGTACTTATGTCAGTTTTCGAGAATTGATGCTCATGGCTTTAATCCAGGGGGCCACATACAGGCACGTCTGATTCCCCCCCTTTGCTCAGCAACTCAACTGCCTCAATCTGGTATTCGTCAATGCTAAAGTACAGCGCCAGTTCCTCTTAGTGCCTCATACTGAATAAATAATGCATTGAGCCGCTGTGCTTGTGGAAACAACCAGACGACCAAACAGACGTACGACACAGAGATGCCGGGGGAGAATAAAGGAACAGGCGAGTCCGAAGCCACGCCCACTTCCTTGGTTCTTTTGCAAAGTACTATCCTTAGCAAACATCCTACACTGAGGAGACGCAAGGCGATATGCGCAGCGTGTACACATGGTGACTGACCTTTCAGATGTTTGCTGGCTCTGTACCCCGTTTGCCTAAGATGGTTTCCTCAATGGATGAGCGGGACAGAACAGGCTTGGTAAATATCATCATGAAAACAATCAGTGTCTGAACAGGCACTAAACGCCAGCCAAAATTGTACTATAACTGTGGCCATTTTTGAAATGGACCCATTTCCATCAAAGAAGCTCTTATATCCAACAAACAGGATTTTAAAAGTCACATGCGCACTTGTGTCTTCTGACTGCGATTACACTCATTTTCACGTCAAGGAAAATCGACAGACTCCTGGTCTGCGCAGCAGAAATTCTGCTCCAGTGCGCACAGGCAAGACACCCCCATAAATATGTCTGCTCCTTAGTTAGCTAAGTGCTTCGGTTTGCAATAAGCAGGCATCGGGGGGCAAGATCAAAACTGGGCACTCACATAAGCTCAGCGGCCTTGGAAATATGCAAACTTGCCCTAACATTTTATTTACTTACTAACCCTTTTTTAAAAAAAAATTATATACAGTATATATTAGAGTTTGTTTTTTACTGGTAATCCCAGGGAGTGGTTTCCTTATATTTATTCAAAGAAAATTTGATGGTCAGAAAAACAAACTGCCGTCTTCCCCACTAAGCAATATAGAGAGCATCAATTTGACAAAGCGAGAGCACTCAATAAGACACACTAACCTAGGGTGACCACATAATCCATGTCAGGGAGGACACTTTCAGCTACTTCGGGTTTTACAAACTACTTTCAAATTGAAAGGCTCCTGTGCTCGGCTAAATAGTTCACTTCTTCCTGTGCTTTGACTGGTTTGTTTCCTTGACTGAAAGACTCATCCAGCTGTTTCACATTAGCATTAGTGACACATGCGTGATTATAGGAGACTGACCAATCAGCACACAGCAAGAGCTCAGTGCTCAAGTGAAATCCAGGTCCTTTTAATTGAAATGGTAATTTACAATTCCTATCCTAGCTCAGATTGTCCTCCCTGACATGGATTATCTGGTCACCCCACACAAACCTCACACATGTGCACGCCACCTTCCCAGTAAGTGTCTACAACCTCTCCATTGTTTCACACACCCAGTGAGAGTAAGCACAACTGTTAGGCTCTATTCAGTTCCCCTCACGCCCTTTCAGTACCTCCCTCCTGCCACTCTGTGTCCCGAATGGATATACGAAGGGTGGGCCTTGGCCAATGGCGGGGCGAGCTGCCAAGCTGAGTGTGATTTGGAGACCGATCCCTTACAAGTGACACAGCAGACCCATGGACCTCCCTCAACAAACAGCTCACTGCCCTCCTAATCTCTGACACGGTCAGTTGTTAGGCCTCAGCTCTCAGGAAAGCAGGGAACACTGGGAATCATTCATGCCATACAAACACCGAAGGGATCCATAAAAAAGCAGCGACTGCATTTCAAAATGGCTACTGGAATGGCCCACTTTTAATGTGGGGGGGGGGGGGACACTGCCGAAGTGCCGAAGAGGACTTGGTCTGCAAACAAACTCTACATTTGGCATCTGGTTGTAAATGAAATACAAAAAATGAGGAGACACATATGGCGTGACCCTTTCTGTGTCTGCTTGTGTGCGGTGGCCATGACTGGACACTCCCGCCTCAGAGTAAACTGTGAACATATTTCTTGCATCGATTGTTTTTCTTTTGCAATCATGAAAATGTGTCCTCTGGCAGTTGGAACTCTTGAAATCCTTATCAAAATTCTCTACCCCCTTCAGACTCCCCCTCCACCCCACACACTAACAAAGTAACCTGCAAGTAGAACCACTCACATATCACCATATGCCATCCATGTACCTCATTTGTCCCAAATCGGGACACCGCACTATTAGTGAACAACATGTGTGTGCGTGTATGCATGTCTGTGGCATGTTGTTCAGAGAGGGGGTGCGGGCTTCAGGAAAAAATGAAATTACCAGAAGAGGGAGTCAGGTGATTGTTAACCTCTTGGAACGCTTTCAAATATGGTCGTATGTACATGTGTGTATGTGTGTAAACATGGCTGAGTTTAAATATGTAGAGAGTCAATGAACCAGAACCAGAATGTATAAATGTATCCATGTATGTTCCTAGCTGTTATGTTTTTTAATAGTTTTTTCTATACATCCTTGGTTATGGCCAAAACAGAAAGAAAATAAAACAATTAATAATAAAAGCACAAAAGAATAAAAACAGAAAAACAAAAGTATTGCACCTTGCAGTTGGGCAATATTCTCAGTTTGTTGCATGTAATGTCAGTTTGACAGCACTGTCCACTGCACTCTGCTGGTGACCCGAAGTGAGGTTCTGAGTGCCGGGCTCGGATTCAGCCCGGTACCATCAGCTACATTCAACACCACAAAGCACACAGCCTTTACAAAAATAACCAGCATAAGCTGTGGGAAGCCCGCTCTCATTTCATTGGAGGGATGTAGGAAGCTTGCTCTTGTTTCATTTGAGGGAGGAAGCAAGCCTGCTTTGATTTCATTGGAAGGCTGTGGGAAGCCTGCTTTCATTTCATTGGAGGGCTTTGGGAGGCTTGCTCTTGTTTTATTGGAGGGCTAAGGCAAGCCTGCTTTTGTTTCATTGGAAGGCTGTGGGAAGCCTGCTCTCTCTTCATTGGAGGGCTGAGGGATGTATCAAGGTACAGAGGGTGAGATTCATTCTGAAGACGCTGAAGTGAATCCACCGCCTTTAATACTGTTCATAAATGTTAAACACAAGTATCCCAGATGGGAGAGGCCACCGCTGCCATGAGTAACAGATCTGCTATTGCTGCTCCAAAAAGGCGCCCAGCTTGTGGACAGTTATTTTTGTAGTGGCTGGAAACGCATGTGCCGTACGCCCACGTACGCTGGAAGAGCCTTTTCGTACGTGCATGTAGACACAGGCGTCACGCGTGCATGCGTATCACAACTCTTTCCCAAGTCCATTTGAGTTTTGTGTTGTGTGAGGTATGAGTAGATTGTGTCTCAGTCAGGTTTATTTATTTATTTTTTTGTATTTTCAGTTACTGTTGCATTATTTTTCTTGTTTGTGTTTTTATAGTCTTTTTTTAAAAAAAGGAAACAAAATGAAAAGAGAAAATATTTCTGTTTACGCTTCTTGTAAATTCCTCCTCATATAAGAGATGGACAATAGGACAGACACAGATGAAATATCAGTCGTCTTATTAACACAAACTAGGGGTGAGGTGAAGAAGAGATGAGTTTTCTTGTCTAGGTTACACTGCACGCATGGTCAAAAGGTGACTACGGCCATTTTTTTTTGTCTTGTTTTTGTACACAGAGCAGTTAAGCATCAACAAAAAAAAAAAACACTGAAATAAAATGAAATTTATAAAACAAACAACAACAAAAAAAAAACAATAAAATTAAAACAGCTCAATCTCCAAGTTCTCAACTTTGTTCTGGAGTCTTTAAAGTCATCTTTTCATTTTTGTTTTTGGGTTTTTAATTTTTTCATTATAATATTTCTTTTTTTCTCAAATAAAATAAAATTAGACTCATAAGGTAAAGCAGCATTGTAGCCCCTAGTGTCACATACGCACCCAATCAGCTCACAATAACACCACTGTAAGATCTTTATGTTTTTTTTTTCTTTTTTTTTTTTTCTTTTTAAAACTCTTACATTTCTGGTTTTTAAATCTCCCGTTAAGAAGTTCCGTACCCGCATCAATGGAATGCCATCTCGATTCTTGCTCTATCGACAGTCAGGTGAAATGTCATTTTCTCTCCGGAGGAAGGTGAGGGAGGTGCCGACGGTGGGG
>JAODJW010000094.1:27451300-27462683 GCA_026777045.1 Hyperopisus bebe
CACAACTCAAACTTTTTAGGATTCGATCCGGAGTTCTGAACGGATTAAATTCGAGTTCTGAGGTACCACTGTACTTATGTATTAATTAACCACAGACTAAGTCTTAGATACATACTGATCTCATGTTAATAAATCATTAATGAATCGTTAATTGTGCATCATCGCAAGCAGTTACTATGTGATACTGTTAATTCTAACATATATATATAACCTTTCTAAGCTACTGAAGGAACTACTGAAAGAACAAATGATGAATAACAAGTAAACTACTGACCTCATGTTTGTTTATCATTAATGAATCGTGATGCATCTTATCTAAAGTAGGAACTATATTTGTTCATGATTTGTTCATAATTTGTACTTCAGTAGTAACTGAGTAACTACTAAGCATTTGTGCACTATCAAGTGTTACCAAGTATTTTTGGTTGTAGTCAAAAAAAATGTTTTACTTTCCCGTTATCTATGACAGTGGGAGTTGGGCTTTGGCTGTGGCACCACAGCATTTTACAGTGCAGTGTAGCCACACGCAGGTCTGTACGGTCGGGTTTACAAAGCTGGAGGACTCATCACATGGCACCGGGGATAAAGAGCGTGGGTCAGGCTGCAGCATCTGTGCTGCGCTGATATGCTCGTGTGTTGGACAGATGTGCTCTCGTGTGTTGGACAGATGTGCTCTCGTGTGTTGGACAGATGTGCGAGAGCTGACGGTGTTCCCGTCGACGCCAGGGCAGGCATCCATGCGCAGGTGTGGCGACTCACGGTCCATGGCCATGCCCACTCCGATGCACTTCTTGAAGCGGCACAGCTGGCACTGGTTTCGCGTGATCTTATCGATGATGCAGCAGCCGTCATACTTGCAGGAGTAAGAGGGGTGCAGGTTCTTCTGGATGGTGCGGCGGAAGAAGCCCTATAGGCCAGGAAAGAGGAGCGGAAGGGAGGATTAAAGTATGATGAGAGAGAGCGAGTGATCGCTGCAGCCAGTCCGCGTTTGGACACAGCGACACAGACCACCACCTCACGCGGGGGCAACTACACAACATCTGTGTTGTCTGGGAACGCTGCATATTCTTGGGTGTGTTTCACATGCCATCTAGCAGCACAGTCAGAGCTACAGAAGGAGAGCTGGTGGTGAGGGGCGATCAAGCGACGGCGAGAGAGCAGAGGCGGTTGGCGATATGTGCCGACATGTCAGAGAGCAACCGGCAGGGGCTGTCTGACTGCTTCTGCCTCGACGCCTTCATGTTGGAGATGGTAGAACAGTCTTCAGTTCATATAGAGCTCTCCGTGTTTTTGCCTTCCCAGACTCGGCTCTCACCATACGTTCCCCGGAGAACCAATCTCCAGATCTACTGTATTGGTCTCTAAATGCACCAGCCACATCCTCCGCTTCCTGTGGTGAGTCGCCCCATCTCGAAACCAGAGGCACTCAGAGATGAGTGCTAGTGCATCAGGCTGCTCTTCCCAGCCATTCCCTCACCCCCAGATTGTCTGTCTGTGCAGGGAGTGACCCACCTTGCAGCCCTCGCAGGTGATGCAGCGGTAGTGGTACCCAGTGGCCTTGTCCCCACATACCACGCATGGCTCATCCTTCTCCAGGTAACTGGGGATGTACCCTGCAACAGAGAGGCTCAGCGCTAGTGGGCGGCTGCACCTGACAGCTCAGGAAGGAGGGGCTTCCATGCACCAATATGGCTGTCTGTCTGCGGGCATGTGACATAGGACTGAAGATTTTGCCCTGCACACGCTGCACTGCTAGTGCACAAACCCACATTTGAAATCTACCAATAAACTGTATTTATATCATATCATATCATATCATATCATATCATATATTAATTTCCCATTGTTTACTGTGCAGTCCAGTAATATGGGGAGTAGTGTCTGACCTCTTCTATCATGGGATGAAATGGGTAATATAATCAAGTAATGTAGATGTAAAAACTTAGGAGCAATTGTTGGTGGAACAAATTAAGGTCACATAAGGAGGGACTTGAGGGGTTACATACATCTCACGAATCAAAACAGTCGCTACTTCAAAATTCCGCAGCAGAATAATTCCTCAGGCAAAGGGAATGACGGCATCCTGACGTGAAATGAGCATGTGGTCTCCAAACTGGCGATCGCTTACATTGACATGGTTTCTCAGGAGCACATGGGGCGCACACACAGGAAGCACGCGGCCGACATGGCACACGGCGGGCAGTCTGCCGCCTCCTAATGTGGGCCCAGCCATGGGGATACCAGATCAAACAGGAGGTCAACACAGAGCGTCCCCTACACCTTCTCACCAGCAATACAGATGTGTGTATGTAACCATGGATACGCTGTACACTAAAAGTGTGCCACCCATAGCACATTCACTTGCCCCCCATGACAGGGGCACCTATGCACAGCAGTGACACCTTGCTGGCCAGATGCCACATGTGCAGCTGTATAACTGGCCAGCAAGTAGCGCCCTCACCGTCCTCAGTCCATGGCTACGCAGTGAGCCGAATCAAACCCAGAAACTCCGCAAACTTATTACAAACTTCTCCTCCCACGTTCTCTCATGAGAGTGGACTTTGGTGCACTTTCAAGGCTGTGGCCAATGCTCCTTCATTGGCAGACACCTCAGCACATCTCCTACAGAACAAGTAAAGGCCCCCTTACTGGAAACTGGGGGCTGGAGCCTCATTCCAGCTCCACCAGGGCTCATAAAATGAACAGCCGATCAGCCGATGGAGAAACAGCACTAAACTATGATTAAGAAAAGTGAGCCAACCTAAAGCAATCAACTAGAGTGCAAATAGAGCTATGGGATACAGAAAGTAAGTGTGTGTCTTCTTTATTTAGAGCAATCTGTCTTTCCTCTTTATACCATGAAAAGAGAGCATCAGGAGACCTTGAAGACGGTTTTATGTTTGCAGGTTAAAGTACAAAAAAAAATATTAAACCCACAATTTCTCCATCTGGAGTGGAAAACATGAAGGACGCATTGACCCTCTTATTGAATGTAATATGTAGAATCAATCAAAAGCGAGGCAGATTACAAAGACAGAGATGTCACAGAACAAAAAAACCGAGCTGATACTAATGAGATAGGATTATATTTCTGGCTGTAAAATGAGCACAAACTCATCCTTCACCCTGCTGGGATTTTGCCTCGTTGGTCTTCAAGTAGAGCAAAGGCTCCCTAATATTTTGCGAACAGTTGTTGCTCGTTATCGTCTGTATCATTTTAATAAAGAACTCTGAGGGCTTCTGGAGAACATCAGCACTCTTCCAGCACCATTCTAATTTCGTCTGATAAACAAAACTCAGCACCCTGCCTCTAGATATCGACATCTGAACCAGAACATCAACAAGATTATGGCACTTATCTGCCCTGCTGACAACCGCAACACAAAATTAGGCTACAATATGTCACTGGGGAATACCTTATGTATTCCATCTTAAACACCAAAATACACATTTTCTTGTATAAGTGAAGCCTCTAGATGCAATCAGGTTCAAATGGTCATCGGCTGCCACGCTTTTGAGACGTCTTACAGTCACTAAGCCTCTTCCTTGAACTCATTTTACTTTCTTTTTGCCATCCTCCACAAATCTTCGCCCTTCAAAAATCTTGTTTGAGCCACAAAGCGATCTTGTTGAAGGCCTCAAAATGATCTTGATCATCCAACAATGAGCTTCTAGTTGGTATCACGGAACTCAAGAACGTTGTAAGACTTCCCATCTCCCTTCCTGCTGTCTGGGAGAATGCCATGTGGACTCTTACCAGACATGCCCTTCACCGAACACTGGCTGTTTTTCCTCTTCCTTTTTGGGCCATCGAGCCACCTGCAGTAGGAGAAACAGATAGAAGAGACAAAAAAGGAAGTTATGTACATCATCATTCAGATGGCCCCATTTTCAATTATTCAGTAATGTCTAGAAGTCGAAAGCATTTCTACTCGATCTTGAATCGGTCTCGGACAAGAGTATCTATGATTTGGACTTAATTTTAGAAGGAGATGCAAGATCTCTTTTCCCACCACAATGATAAACTTCCTGATTTCTTCTACTCCTTCATCTACTACTTCTACTAAGATGTAGCTTATTCACCTTTATTGCATTAACTGTGTACTGATGTTATTTTATTTATTTTTGAAAAAGCCTGCCCCATAGTGCAAAACTACCTTGGAAATGCCTCAGAACAGACAACATATCAGTTCATTCATTCAATAATAGGTTTGGGTACATTAATCAGAAAACAATCAGTACAACCAATGAAAACTTTCTTTGATTTATTTGTATGAGAACTTTTAGATACAACTTTGAGTGACTCACATGAATATTTGATCAGATTAGCCATTGGTATCGGGTTTGGGTATTTGTAATAAAATACTTATGTTTCAGATGAAAGGATCGCCTTCCTTCCGTCATTTATTGAAGCGTTTCTCTTAACAGTCTTTACCACCATTAGAGTTCCCACCCCTCCCATATACTACAGCACTGAAAAGAAAGAGTGTAAATAAATAAAAAGCTGTGACCGCTTTTGAAACAATACAGGATGCAATTTACCCTGTATTTTCGCACACATTTCATAACCCCCAGCCCCCCAGCACATTTTATTGTCAGGGACACAGAGGAGTGGGGGGGGGATCCTGGTAGTCAGTAGTGTGTGTTATTTCTTTAGACTGAAAATGTCAACCCTACTGACTATGCCTTTACTTACAAATATTGCTGGGGGTGATGCTGATCGTAAATGAGTGTAATTAAACCACATTCTTGAAAATGAACTTGATTTTTTTCGGTCTCACATCCCCCAAAGCATCAATCTCGACCTCCCCAAAGTCTCGGTCTTAACTTGGACTCTCAAGGTCTTAGTCTTGTATTAGTCTTCTATTGGATACACGTGGTTTTGTCCCCATCACTACCAGACACTGTATCCCACAGTAAGCATGTGATGTAATGATACACAGCCTTTTACTGTGATTTTGAAAAGCAGGAGGCTAGCTAAGTGCTCCACAAGTACTGTGTCACCCAATGGGGGTCTCAGCATGGGAGGGGGGGACAAACGGCAAATGGGGACACTGATTCTGTTAGAGTGATAAGCCATTAGCTAGCATGCCGCTAAAAGTAGTTTGCTAGCTCTTTAGTCCTTGGGGATGGCTGCAAGAAACCTTTACATAACAGAAAGCGTCCTAAAAATTCACCACGCACTAAATATAATTCCTCGAGAGAATCGCCCTTGTTCACTGGTTTCTCATCGCAAATTGACACAAAACTAAATAAATACTGATTAATGAATGATTATTACAATTGTTTTTGAGATTATACCCTATAACAAAAATAGGGCACTATAAACAACATCAGTCGTTTTGTCGTATTGTTCATAATATCAAGAGCCAATCTAAGTGCATTCTAAAGTACACTACAAAATACCCACAATGCAGTGCAAATCGTAGGGTACAGATGTACACTGTGATGCTCCACGTATACCGTACTTTAGTGTAAAGGTGATGTCTGTTAACAAGTCACTGCTCAGAAAATAGATGGCATAACATTTTTGTTTACAAAAGTAAGCAGATTTTTAAATAAATAAACTATTCTGAGCACAGCCAGTGGCACAATGAATTGAAAAACTAAAGGGTGTGATGTCACAGGCAGTTAGACATATACAATCAGCCATCTATTTTCCATCAAATTCAGACAAAAGCAGTAAATCTCCTGAGTGCTTAGAAGTTCCTCTGTAACAGTGGACTTTCATTTTCCATCAGTGCCTGCCTTATACAGGACCACGGTGAGCCTGAAGCATGGAGGGCACGAGGCTGGCAGTCTATCGCAGGGCACACAAGACAACAGTTCACCTAACTGCATTTTTTTTTGACTGTGGATACAACAGGAATGCCCAAAAGAGACCTACATTGTCACAGAGAGAGAACGCAGACACACAGACTCACTTTTGGATGCAGTGCATCTCTATATGACAGCAACCTTTGTTTTCAAGCCCTTTTATGCAACAAGATTATATCAATTACAGTCCATTTAAGGCAGGGGTGTCAAACTCCAGTTCTGGAGGGCCGTAGCCCTGCACATTTTTGAGTTTCCCCTCATTTAATGCACCTGATTCACACCTTGTGCTAATTACCGCACAGCTCTCGAGCTGAATCATTGGTGGTGGAACAGGGAAATAACTAAGCTACACAGGGCTCTGGCCCCCCAGGACTGGAGTTTGACAACCCTGATTTAAGGGTTACATTGGACAATCAGCTCACGTGGGTCAAGCTTGATATGAATTTTGAGGCTTACTCTCAAAACAAATTGCAACTAAATACAGATGCAGCATCCTAGATTAGCCGGACTGATTGCTCTGCACTGCAGTCTCATAAACGGCACACTGAATCACAATCAAGTCGAGCAGACGACTGAACCAACTCAAGGCCACGTGGCAGTTGACAGTGCTGCAGTTACAGCTACCGCTGTAATAACTGGACGTCTCTGTCGCTCCTATGTCATTCATAATCCCGACTTCAGAAAGTGGCAGAAGCAGGATTTCCCGTGAGTGGCCTGAAGCCGGTCGCCGGGGGGGGGGCGGCTGGGGAGTGCTAGGTCAGCGCCACAGCTCCGCGAGAGCCCAGCTCAGCGCAGCTCCCACGCGTCCGCTTCAGCACCTCAGACAGCTCTCAGAAAGAGGCTCAGGCCGGATCAGCGCCCGAGATCTCGCCTCCTGGCCATCGGAGCTGTATGGCAGCTGTCCACCATTCAGGGGACACAGACGTAGCCAGCCCCCCCCCCCCATGGTGGATGGGGGGAAGAGCTGGTGTCACATCAAACACATTCCGAACAACCTCCCTAGGAATCTCTGTAATGTGTTTCAAGCTCCTAGGTACTTTGTGTTCTGCAACCTAGACCTGAATGGAGGGGACACAGACCTATCCATGGGGGGGGGGGTCACTGGGTCAGTTATCAGCTGTATTATCTGTCACACTTTAATCTCGGGACACGAGCCACGCCACCCCCTAATCGAGTTAGCGGAGCGTGGCTTAATGGCAAACACAGCGGCTGTGTGATGGGGAGGCGACCCCGACCAGCCCCTTACGAAACACAAGCGCCTTAAATGAGCGTAGCCTTCACACCAGCTCCCAGTCCCAGCGCGTTAAACTACAGCGCGCCCAGGTAATTAACGAAGAAGTGAGGAAATAAGGGGCCGATCTGCATTATGAGCCCCGCCATGGGAGACGGCCGCTGAAGATACAGCAGGGCACGGCAGCCAATCCCTGCTCTCCGAAGCATCAATTATTCCTCACAGGGACGGACCAGCTACAGAGGAGAGACATTAGGAGGCGGTAGCGCCTCACTTCTGCGCTGTGGCAGGTGGTCGGGTTTGAGGGAGCCGTGCGGACCGACTTCACGTGCCACTGATGTGCTCCAATATTCATACAGGTCTGCATCAGCACTGTCACAACAGACGCAAGACATTTAACCACTGTAACATTTAATTAACAATATTAAAATTAACTGTGATACGTGCAGCGGCATCAGGTTTGTGAAAATTAGGGTGTGAGTGAATCTACGTGTTGGGGGTGGGCGTCAGCAGGGGGACAGGTCTCACCCCGCCACCTCGGGTGTGTGGATTTAGCCGGTGTCTGCATCGCCTTTTCTAAGACAGTCATTTTAAAATTGGCCAAGCCGGCTGTTTTGTACTTATGCCCTGTGTGGCTGCTTGCCCTGGATTACAGTGTAATTGAAAAGCGGAGGAGCATAGCGTTTAAGGATAGGGCAGCGTTATATCAGACTCACACACGGTGTTGTGGTTTGAATTATACAGTCTTATTTTTTATTAGCAAGCAGCTATCCGTGGATGCTATTTAGGGTTTACGTTAGGAAACTATATAATTCTTTACAGGTCGGCGATTCTAAATGGCGAACAAAACAGACATTCTCTCCTGCTCATTAAGATCAAGTGATCCAAACAGTATTTCCGGTGGGAATAAACACTTTTTGTTTTTATTTGAGCATTTTATTTTACGAATCAAAATAATGCTTGACAGGTAGTAATAACAGCATTATTATTGACAGAGGACAAAACAATATTTTTTTGCTAAATTTTGTTTAAAAACTGTGTTAAATATATAATAAGAAAGGATGCTTAATTTACATCAATTTAATTGCTAGCTTCAGTGTCCTACATGCCTCTAGAAATTTCTAGAAAAAAGTTATAACATTTTGTTAATCATCCTGGCTTTTGTTAGCATGCAATTCCACAGGGTCAACAGGAAGAGCGAGGTCACCTGACTCCCAGTCCCACATGAGAAACACACTTGGCACAGCAAAGCATCGTAAGGTTCGTCTTCATGACAAAATATGCACAGACAGACACACAGAAGCACAGACAGACCCAGAGAAGCACAGACAGACACGTTTGCAGAACAGGACGGGATGGCACGGGACAGGAGGACGCTCTGGATGGCGCAGGGATGCTGACCTGATGACGCAGTGGGACTGGAGGATGTGCATGCTGAGGTCAGTCGCCCAGGCCTCTCCAATCGCCCTGAGTTCTCACGCCCGCCGTGTTCTCTGACAGCTCCTCCAGAGTCGGGCTGCTTTTGTTCTGAGCCTCTCACTCTCTCTCTCCCTCCCTCATCACCGATCTCTCTATCCCGCTCTGGTCCCTCCTCCAATCGCCCCCCTTGTCCATAAAAATCATCCCCGTACCACTCTCTCTCACTCTCATCTTTACCCCCGGGTTTCTTCTCTGTCTTCTCCTCCACTTCCTCTCACCCGACCTCAGCAGCATTCGAACACCACGCCAGCCTGAATGTCAGCTCTCAGCAGCAACCCTGCGCTGTTTTAAAATCACAAGCTAACTCTCACGATGACCGTCTGTCCCCACCCACAAATATGTGTGTGTGTGTATTTACACCCACACATATACACACACATATATATATACACACACACACACACACACACAGACATATATATATATATATATATATATATATATATATATACACACACACACACACACACATACACACACACATGCAAATGGTCCCCATCCCATCCCATGTTTTTATTACATTTGGTCCCCAGAATGTAATATAAATATAATCCCCTACCCCACTCCCCTACTCACACACACACCTGTAATCATATCTTTGTGGGGATTGCCCATTAATTTCTATGGGAAAAACTCTAATCCCAGCAATGACAGCCTTATCCCCAGGTGACCCCAGAAATTACTAAGTAAATCTAAGAATGCTTTAAAGTATTTCACTGCATCTACGTTGCTGAAAGATCTTGCATAACAGCATCCTGATTATTAGAGCTCGGATTTATTAATTAAATTTGATGAATTGAATAAACAGATCAGCCTGCAATGAATTAATTTCACCAAAGAGTTGCCCGCTGGAGTTTTTTTTTTCCCTGCTCTAAATGTCCCACTTCAGGCTTGGGCTAAATCCTGCGCACAGCTGCCATGACATCATGGACCGTGTGCTGCCTGGGCCGGCCAAGACCGGAAGCAGGCAGGCCTCCTTTCACTGGGCAGGCCTGCTTTCACTGTCAGCACACAGTTCACGGGGCAGAAGCAACATCAGCAGCAGCACCAACACCTATGGCACCAACGACAACCATATCCGTACGACTCATGCAAAGGACCAGGTTCTGTTAGAATATAAAAATACGCTAAATTTTTTCAAATATAAAATATCCATCCATCCATTTTCTGAAACCACTTATTCAGGGTCATGGGGGGTCTAGAGCTTAAAATATACAATATACATTTTTATATTACATCTCTATAATATGTAATGTAAACCATGACTTTTTAATATAGTTTCCAGACCCCTGTGACCCTGCATAGGACAATCTGATATAGAAAATGTTGGATGGATGGATGGATGGCTGAGTGAGTGGATGGATGGATGGATGGATAGACAGACAGACGGTTGGATGGACGGACTTTTTAATTTTATGCTAGTTGCAAAGAGTCAATATATTTTAACCAATTTTTTATTTACCTATTTATGATATTATTATATAACTCCATGAGGCCCCAATATATCTCATGTCCTTATAGCCCTGGGAGCAGAGGGCCGCAACAAAGGCCCCCCCACTGAGGCTGAGCCGTCTCCCTGCTCCCTGACATATAATTAGCAGACGTCATTCCCAGAGATGGATTCGCCGGATAAGAAACAGAGCTGCCCCCCGGATGGCAGCTGCGCCGCTTTTACACCTGCTTCCCGCCGATAAGAGGGGGCCGCCTGGATATCGAGTGTCACGGAGGATCCGTCGGACAGCAGAGGTCCCCTCTCTGCACTCTCAGCGTCCACAACAAATGCTCAGATGTCCACGGGTGTTGATCTCTCAGGGACACCAACCTGATGCTGAGGATGAAAACATCTGAACTTCAATATCCGACATGCCCACTCTATTTATGTGCCGATGGGGCTGCTTTTAACTTCAAGAAAAAGCTAAACATATATGAAGATATATGAAGACAGACTCTGAGTATGGCTTTCGTAAGCTGCTTCATCTGAGATTTATTTCTGTTTTCGGCTTGTGAAGCTAATTGGGGGATGGTGATGTCCGGCATGTGGTTCAAAAGAGCCACTCGCCTGCTCTGAACAGCCAGGCTTCCACAAGTCCCCCTCCCTGTCCGCTGTTGCCTTGTAAACTGGGAAATCTGTTTGGGACAAAGTCGCAGATTCAGACCGGAGCCTCTGCCAGCCGCCATACGCACTGGTCTCAGGCGCCCGGCGGGAACACGTGCCTCACCGCAGGGAAGGGGCCAAAGCTGCACTGATCACAGTCGCCTGTGATCCTCCCTCCATCCCTCACCTCCCTGTCCATTAGGTCCTACTGTCATGCTGCAGAGGATCAGCATCACTGCACAGTGCAGAAGCCCTCAGTGATCAACTAACCTATATACACAATGCTGTGTAAAATTCTTAGGCAGTCAAATTAAATGCAGAAAGCCATTTATAATTAAGAGCATATTTGCTCATAAACATTAGAGTATATATTCTGAACGCAACAAAAAATATAAATTTCTTCTGTTCCCCAAAAAATTACCGATACTTCAGCTCCCAAACTTCTCAGATGCCCGCTAACCATTCCATGTATTTGTCAAATATCACCAGCAGCTCTCTGAATTAATTAAATCAATCAGTAAAATTATTTGATGAAGTACTGATTAGCCAAACACAGTGTGTTAGCAGTCGAATCAACAAATACACGGGTTTAAATATCGGATGGTTTCTGCATGTACTTGTGTGATTTCAGGAGTGGCCTTGAAGTGACTAATCAAACTGACTTTTTTGACAGATGTAATATACTTTTCCACTAACAGGAAGATCATTTAAGAATCATTTTTTGACTACTTCAGAATTTTGCACAGTATTGTGTGTATAAG
>JAODJW010000094.1:27498399-27522112 GCA_026777045.1 Hyperopisus bebe
GTTCTGGGGCATGTACTGTGTAAACTTAGGCTTGTAGATCTGCTGCTCAGCCTGTGAGCTGCCTCCCCACGGCCATGGGGTTCATGCCTGCAATTGGTTGTTATGACCAAAGAGGGCGCTGCCTCTCAGAGCCAGTGTGGCGTAAGAGTGGGGAGCGGGATACCTCTGTGGGGTCACGGAGACACGGGCCACTGCTCGCATGCCCACGCGGCTGGCGCTGCCGCCCACGGCCCCCGCCATCCTAAGCGACAGACGCCTGTCTCCTGTCCCCTGCCTCCTCAGTTCATAAACAAGGAAGCCCTCCCCCCTCAGTAGCCATACTGCCGGATTTAGTGCTTGCATCAGGGAACAAAACAGGAATAGACAGGAACGTTCCAGACGCTTGCTAATTCTGGGGCCTGCGAGCCGGACAGCGGCCCCGGTGCACTGGCTCACGCACCGCGAGAAGCCCGTTCTACCGCGAGACATAAAGGAACACGACGACAGGGGCAGGGACACCTACAGGAGATCAGATGGAAACTTGAACGTGCTTAGATTGGATCACTTTCCTTGGTCACCGTTCTGGGGATAAGTGAGGCTGCAGGATGTTTGCCAGGTAAGCCAATCAGAAGCCACAGGACAGTGCGGTCGGGCAAGACGCCCCATCCACAGGCAATCAGTCTTCTGCTCTGAGTCATTGTGCAACACGAGACGGATCATACAGAGATCTGCTCTGAAGCGCGCCATCCCCCCGGCCGGCCCCCCGCCCCCATATCCCGCTTAGCTAATCCCACGATTCGATGAAACGCCAGGGACTGAATCAAAAGCAGCCCCCAGCTCTTCCACAAAAGAGAGTAACCAACACCCTCCCCAGCCGCCCTCCCTCCCCGAAAGCACATAACAATGTAAATTATGACTGCTCGGGGTCAGAGCAGTGCTAATACATTTACAAGGTCTCCCTGGCTGTGACCAGGCTTCCTGTCACGAGCCGACGCTGCCGCTGAGGCCTGCGCTCTCAGGAAGAGAGCCGAAGCTAGCTCATTCACCAACTGTGCTATTCGTGCAAGCTGTGTTAACTGCGCTAACCTGATAACTGCTAACTATGATAAGTGTGCTCACCGTGCTAATCGTGGAAACTGTGCTAACCATGCTAACTGTCTGTGATAACTGTGCTAACTGTCTGTGATAACGGCACTAACCATGCTGTTTGTGATAACTGTGCTAACCATGCTAACTGTCTGTGATAACTGTGCTAACTGTCTGTGATAACTGTGCTAACCATGCTGTTTGTGATAACTGTGCTAACCATGCTAACTGTCTGTGATAACTGCACAAACTGTGCTAACTACAGTAACCATTAGCGGGCCCCAGGCCAGGCAGCAAACAATAACAGATTCCTCCACACAAAATGATCTGTGGCCCTAATTTGTGATGAAATCAGGACATGGGTGGCAACTGAAAGAGCAGAGAAATGTCTGAAAAGATGATGGAGTGCAGCAGTGCTCTCCCACACTGTACGGCTTGCAGCTTCACACAATGACACAGGAGTAAAGCAGCCATTCATGTGACCGGTTAGAGGAACCCCACTTTCCCCTGTCCATGGCACCGTGTGAAATGAGCAGACAGCAGGAAACATGAGGGCCAGAGGACACCTCCAAGGAGAGTCTGGTGCAGCTCAAGATTCCAGTCCCTGCTTGGCATTTCCGCACTGGGGTGATAATGCTGGTGAAGGACTGCTAGACTATGAAATGGACAAACTGGTGTCCCCAACACAGAAAGAAGGTAAGACTGGAACGGGACCCTGGCTCTGCTGCTATGTGCTGTAAATCAACAACTACGAGAAATGAAACTGCCTGCAGCGTCGAGGGAATAACGCCCGGGGGACAGTGGGGGTGCACACGCCTCTGTCAGTCCCCTGACGATCCTCTACAGCCGCACCGAGCTGACCCTGATGAGTTATTAGTGTTATTAGCTTTGAGTCTCTCCCCATTTTGATTTGAGGAGTTACGAGATCCACACCGAGGACCCTGTGAGATACATACAGCTTTACATGTCACGTCACGTGCCGTTTAGTCACATTATATACCATCAAACTGTAGAAAAACCTGCTCCCTCATGACAATCAGGGCTCCTCTTGTATACAGACAAATATAGGTGAATTAAGGTTAGAAACAGAAGAGAAGGCAAGAAATCCCTACCAGGAAGAGGCCCAAGACTCCGGCGAAGGAAAACCTGCCCCCTTCCCATAACTGCCCCGCCGATGGACAGATGGGAAGCCGCCCCCTCCCACCACTGCTGCATATTATTTCACACGGGGGGGCTATAATCACCCCTCACCCCGAATCGGCCTTTAACGGTTATTTGCAGCTACACTGTGGGGACGCGGCACTCGGTGGTAGTAAATAACAGTGACTAGTAGAGGGGCAAAGTTAGCGGGGGAGGTGCCACTAGGAGGGGGAGAAGTGGTGGGGGGGCAGGACAGAAAGAGAGGGGAAGCCTCCACTGCCCCCATCTTCACCCTTCCCAGCAGCGCCGTTCTGACCCACGCTGCTAGCCATGGCGACGGTAGCGGCCTCACATGTGAGTGCACGTGCGTCAGCACAGCGTCCCCATCTGCCACCTTGGCACCCGCAGCAACAAGCCCGTTAGACATTACTGTATACAGAACCACACACGCACGCGCTCACACGCACGCGCTAGGCCAGCACTGTCAGTAATAGTAGCCTGATTATTTAGATTATAAAACAGGACACTGCATACACCCAGAAACATAAACGACACAGATGATGCTCCGCACTGGCACCTCGAGACTCGGAAAAGAAATATTTCCCAGTTTCCACAAATACAAGCCTGCGTACGTTTTCACAGACGTGAGAAGTGCCGGTTTACCGGACTCTTTTGTCAGAGCGACGGATGACCTTGAACGACTAACCGGACTGTTCTGGCATACCATAAACAGGAGTGTGCAATCAGTCAGTCTGTGCCCCATCTATATACAGACGGCAGAGATTTAATATAGAGGCCTGAATCTAGCCCTGCCCCGATGTAGAGACGGGGTGTAAATAAAACTGAGGCCGGCTCTAGAAGATTAATGGCTGCTGTGTGCCCTAGCAATTAGGTGCAAAACTTCAGTGCGAGTCTTACTGAGCATTCTGGGGGGCTCGGCGAAAAGCCCAGCACTTGTACTATCTGTGGTGGGTAGGAGTGCAGGTTCCGTGTTGGTGCAGAGCAGTACCACCCTGCTGAGATGACATCATCTGTTTCCAAAGATACCCAGAACTCCTTTGCATGAGGACAAAGACATTGAAGAAGGTTTTAAGAAGACCAACCAAGTCTAGGGCCCCAACATAGAGGTGACTTCGAGCCGTAAACAATTCACCGTGCTGGATGATGTGTGTTGGGCATCATGGCGCCACAGCAGTAATTCCTGTCCTGTCCGATCTTCGCAGCTGGAAAGCGTCAGAGCCCACTAAATCTTCAATCTGTCGGCCTTCGATCGCAGTCACACCCCCCTGTACACAAAAGAAGCCTTTTCTTCTCTCCCCCCCCACCAACCCTCCCCAGGTGATAGTTAAGAGAACAGGTTTTGAAATCATATAGCATGCCCAAAAGCAATAGGCAAGGCCCCCAGGTCGTCGTGTAGAAAGCATATTGGGAGTGTTGTTCTTACCGTGGTGCCGTTTTTGCAGAGCAAAATGGGCGATTCCCTTGACAGGGTACGGCACGAAGCATAGCGCACAGAGAGCAGCCCTGTCCTGGCCGGGAGGTTAGGACAAGGCCAGGCTGATAATATACAGCGCAGCTGTGCGACACCCTCAGCTCCGCGCCCAGAAAACAATGCGGCAGGCCTTGTCAAATCTCAGAATTTATTGCCAGTCCAGCAGTGAAACACCAGAAGAGCTCGCCAGTCTGCAGATTGTTTGTTAGCGAGGAAGCACCCGGGTCAACTTATTTTGAAATGCAAAAATTGTTGAATCATTTTGAGGACGCAAAATGTGTGGCTCCATGCGACAGTGTTAGCTGAGCCAGAACGATTTGTACACGTATCTTGGAAGGCCCCAGTGCGGGTTCAGCATGTCTGCTAACCTTAAATACACGACTACATCAAAAGAGATAAAGACATTCCAAGGCAGAGAAAAGGCTTAGCAACACCATTAGATCAAAGTTTGATGCCTTTCAGCTTCTCTTAACAATAATGGGCTTGTGATTTTTGAAAGTTTTAATGGTTTGAATATCCCATTGGCTGACATATGGGGTTTGAGTTAAGGCCTTGATCAAGTTTCTTTTAGGGCCGGATGTATCTGACGAAATAAATCCTTATAAGCCTGACTCACGAGTGAACCTGCTCGGTGCAGCCGAAGCTAATTCCTGCAGCCCAAAGCTCACACGCTGAATTACTGCACAAACACTCAATGGAGTTCCTGGGATTATCAAGGCTTATGATTTAGCGGAGATATTCAATGAGCAGCGTGCAACAACGGGCAGGGCATCTCAGCTATCCACCATTGTGACGACAGCCCATAATAACGGGGGACACTTCCAAGCGTCCATCTTCTGAGGGACGGCAGGGCATCCTGATGCGGCATGCGGTCGTCTTCGTTTCCCGCCGCCAGACGCGCAGATGGGAATTCCCCGCTGCCCACACGCGTCGGATTCGAAACCGTGGCGCGGGGAGCAGAGGGACCCTTTCGCGGTTCTTATTTTTGTTGTGTAACCGAGGAAGAGGCTTTTCCAAAACAAGCGTCATGCAGCTGGACGGTCCACCGGAGCGGTTCACAGCCATGCCCCAGCTGCCACCCCCTCCCCTCCCAAAGCACCCGGCGAAAACACGCATGTGCGGTTACATGATCCCGCACTATGGGTGCCATTTTGGCCGCCACTTTGGCACCAGATAATAAATACCAAGGGGAATGTAAGGCAATGACATCTTTAGCCATGCTTTATATTCCTCCCCACGGGGATTTCCCCATGCTCACGGAGGTGACACCAGAGTCCTGACACACCAATATGGCTGCTACATATCATTTTCTTACTGGGAATGTGATGATGCAGGAAGGCTGCCAGAAGCCCATACAGGCCACACCCCCAACCAGCAAGGCCGACGACAACATGCTCCCTGTAGATGGGCTTGAAGGTAGGGGAAAAAGGGGCGGGGCCACTGGCCCAAGCTGAAAGCTGGTTGGCTGCCAGAGTGCTCCACCTAGCCAATTTCAAGTTGGTCCCTCTGTATAAATTCTAGCCCTTCTTATGCCCCCAACCCCAAAAAAAGCCTAGAAAGCACCACACTGGTTGGCTCTGGATGCATCCGAACTAAGATGCATCTAAACCAAAGCCTTCGTCTACCATGGCCTGGCCCTTAACGGAGGTGACAAGAACGAAATGTGGCTCACTCAGTGGCCGAACAGAAAATCGAATCAAAGCTCCTCTGAAGTCAGCCCTCAAATGTGTTTGGGGGGGAGGGGGGCTAAATCAAAGAGCAAAACGGAGCAGTCCAGCATTCCGGGGCAGCATTCTTACATAATTAAAACAGATGGCTGCTGTGTGCAGTCATGCCATTAAAACAAGCCCTCGCTCCCCAGGACTCACTACACAGCTAAGGGCTTTGGACCACAGCCCACTGGAGATGTTAGCACAGCTTGAAAAATCCCCATGCCGAAAAAAAGGAAAAGAGGCACTGCACCGACTGTGGGGGGGCACAGTAAATTGGACCAGGCACTTTCCGAGCACTGCAAGATTAAATAAAGATACATGGTGTACAGCATGGAAGAGATCACCAAAATGGCTGCCAAATAATCAAAATCTAGTCCCAAAGCCTGGCATCCTGCAGCGTGGTCCAGGGACGAGTAACATTCGAGTGGGGCTGTCATGGGGGCTGTCATGGGGGCTGTCATGGGTGCTGTCCCGCATGCAGGTTGGCTCTCTCTGTTTTGCCCGGGTCGGGGCATATTCCCTTCACCCCAAGCCTTTCTCAGGCACAGCAGTAGTTCAAACAGCGAAAACAGCAGCATCTCCATCTGCAACTTTAAACCAGGCATATGAATGAATGACTACCTGGGATGCGAGGAAGCCACCCCCTCCTTATGCGTGGTGCCCACCCCCAACTGGTGCCCGAAAGAGCAGGAAAGTGAACAAAAATTGTAGCCCCCACACCAGAGAGGCTGTATGGACATGGAGTTTGCATGCCTGTGCATGTATGTGCATGCGCGCGTGTGTGCGTGCGTATGCATACATGCACACCGAGGCCCGTCGCCCTCCGCGTGTCAGCAGCTCCGCTGCTCCGCAACGTGACAAACCAGTCACATGTCGCTCACAGACACAGAGAGCGGGCGAGTGATTGGCCCTGTGCCGTCCCACATGACCTACCCCCGAGTAATCGACAGGCAAGGAGAGAACAGTCTCCCCTTCCCTATAAACATGGCCATTTTGGAAGGTAGTGGTGGGGGGGGGGGGGGGTTCCTTTCTGTCAAGCGGGGTGAGGGGACAGTGACAGGAACAGCTGTACTTCAGGAAACAAAGCATTTTACCTACTGCCCTTGAAGCCAGACAGGAAAAATACAAAATGCTGCTTTTACTGGATATTTGGAGTTTATGAGAGGCAGTTTTCCACACATTCTCAGAAGTAGCAGCGACTACACTGATGTAAATTTTATTATTTATTGATGCATTCATCTCATTTACTTTGCACAAGCATAACATACAATTCTATGACGTTTAGCCATACGGTCAACTGCCATATTCCTGTGATTCAGAAGACAAGCATAAACATAACCTAATTTCCGTGTTTGTGTGTATATTACTTATAATATATGGGCCTGGAAAAAAAGCTACACCATTGGATGTGTAACGCAAATGGGGAGGGGAGCATCCTACCGTGTCCCATTACAAGACTCTCTTTGTTTTCCGGGTTCAAGCCTGTTTAGCTGTACTGGCAGTGAGGCCGGGGAGGTGTGGTTTGATATGGAGCCAACAATTTGAGCATAATAGCATTAAAGCTGAAACTACCCGTTTACAGACCTCCTTACCTAGTTTCGATGATGGCTGACTCCTCAGACGTGTGACTGGCTAATTTCATGGATACTTTACGTTTGAATCTTGAGGAGTTGTAACAACAAGCTAAGAAATGACTGCCCTGGGATACAGGCAAGCAATAACTGATGATCTCTAACATGAGAACGCAGTGGCTTAACTGGGCTGCCCTAGTAACAGTCTGGTTGAATATGGTTCCACCACATTTGGAAGATTTTACTGTCGGGTTTTTGGTTCCCTGCCATATTTCAAGTGGGAAATAAAGTCTATGTTGTTCTTTCCTTAATCTTCAGTATTTTTAATTTCCTCCAGACCACTTGAGGCTAACACATCTAGACTCCCTTGTGAGCATTTCACTTAATTTTTCCAGCAAATGAAATGACTACTTTAGGGAAGCACTGTTATCAGTTCTATGTAACAATAACTAACACAGCTACATAGTGGATAACTGTGCATCCTGAGAATGCAACCAGTAACACATGATACACTTAACCATGTAGTTATGAGGGGGGGCGGATCAGGGCCCTTATCTCCAGGCTGCGGTGACTCCCAGTTTGGGTTACTACAGTATGCCATTTGGCCTCAGCGAAGCCACGGCAGCCAACTTTTTATAGTAGATCTGAACGGGCTTAATCAAAGAGAAGACACAGCCTTCACACACGGCCCCCCCACTATATAACCACAACAACAGTCAAGTAGGTTGGCAGGAGAACAAACACACGCCCGGCAGCACAACGTCAACATTGGCCCTCTCCCACGATCTCAATGCCAGATACTCCCGACTATACACGTGTGGGTGCTCCCTCCAAAACCAGGCCACAGAGATTATAACGCACACCAGCCAGCCAAGCTGACCAAAAAAGACAATCTGAATAATAAGGGCAGTTTCAAACAATTACCCACCCAGGGCCTTATGTGTACAGTAGGGGTTTTTTGTAGCTACTCCACAAAGGAGCATGGGAGACATGTGACATGATCTCAAGGAATGATTGCTCCTCTGTTCTTCAAAATGATACATCCCTGCACCTAATGAACCGAACACACAGAAGCAGGGGCTATGTGGGCAATCATAAGCTACAAACAATGCTTTGTTTACAATTAAAAACAACAAACAATGTTGAATCGCTCAGTTACTGTTGCTAACAATGGCCAGCTTCATCGCAGTTTTAAAGGAAGTACCTTTGGCGCCGTTCGCACTCAGGTCCACCAGACACAACAACCGCTCTCCACAGGCATCCTCTACCACTTGCCATGACAACATTTCTGGGACAAACGCAGAGGCGACACCATTCCGATAGCTATCACAACTAATGGCTCCGCATTGCCAATCTGACTAGCTACTTTCTGCCAAAGCAATACAAGCAAACATTTGAGGCAGTTGTCATTTAGAGGTTCTTTGCTGATACCCGACACAACTGGTTTCCACCTGGACTTTGCTTTTTTCAGGGTGCCAATTCACCGTGCCAACTAGGGGCAAAACCTTAATTTGACCCGGTTGGACAGTGTTGAATGAGTGCATACATCACATGAGAAAATACACCCTCAGGTACACACGTTGTTAAACCTTCATTCCTAATTTTTTTGGATATGTTTACCAAAGGGGCATATTCAACTGCTGTCCTAAGCTGGCAAAGAAGTAGAAAAATGGTGCACTGAGTTCGAGGCTGATGGCCAGGCATATGTTCCTGATTTGTAACACTGGAAATCGCTAAAATATTAAACAAAGTGGACTGCTGCAAAATGGCGTTTGATAATATCTCGGGTACAATGTCTGGGTCTAGTGCTGCAGGAAAATCCATGCATTAACAAAAGAGGACGCCAACGGAGTTGAGTTAGTCCTTTCATGACAGTAAGAAGTAACTGTACAATTCTGACGATACCATACATACACCCCGCTACACTGTTCAGAATGTTCCATCTGCCTCTTCAGGCCTCCCATTGGCATTTCCTTTGTTGTGATGATTGTGCTCCATGCCAGCACTAAAGTACAAAGGCATCAATACTCTTCCTGTCCTGCTGCTTCACTGTCTATCGTTAAAAACCATAGAGTCACAGAAAAAGCCATATTCGGAACAAATCTTTGTTCTCATAGATATATGTACCCACATACAGTACTAATAAAAAGTCTGGAAACACTTACTGAAAATCATGTGTTTTTCAACAAGCAATCGACCCTAGGCACACCTCAAGATTATGTAGTATGAATAACCGTTTACTAGTCATTGCACAAGTATGAGGACAGGTATATAGGAATTCATCTCTTCAGTTACCTCATCTTGCTCTTCGTAGCTCAGGGTCACAGCACAAGGTCAACCATTGTGTGGCTCAGGGTTAAGGGTGTTTCCCGAGGGCCCACAGATATGTGACTGTTCTGTCATGGTCAGGGCTCAAACCGGCAACGTTTGGATCATGAGTACAGAGCCTGAATAGCCACTCAATATCATTTTGTGCATGAGGAAAGAGATGCAGTATTGCGATAGATGACCTGGTCCCCACAATCCCCTAACCTAAATCATACACAGCTGGTTTGGGATGAGTTGGATTCAAGGGTAAGTGCAAGGTAGCCAACTTGTGGCCAGAACGTGTGGAAACTCCTTCAGGACTGCTGAAGAAGCATTCCAGGTGGCTACATCTGGAAGCTGGTTGAAAGAATATCTGCAATGCTGTCACCAAAGTAAAAGGGAGCTATTTTGACAAGTCTACAATTTGAGTAAATTTTGAGATGTTGAACACTTCTCTTGGTCGTTGCAATATATTTGATATGTATTACTTCACTGCCTTGAGGCCTTTTACTATAAGGTGAATAACAGCTAAATGAGAGACACATGCACTATAAACAGGTGTGTCCAGTCCTTTGACTGGTACTGCATATATACCAGTCAGCCATAACATAAAAAGCACCTTGTGTTACCAAAGCAGCTCTGACCTGGACTCCCAAGACCTCTGAAGGTGTCCTGTAGTATCTGACACCGAGACGTTAGCAGCAGACCCTATAAGTCCTATACGATGCAAGGTGGCACCTTCAAGGATCAGACTTGTTACCCACCACATCCTACAGATACTTGATCGAATTCAAATATGGGGAATTGGGAGGCCAAATGAACACCTTGAACTCATTTTCATGTTCCTCAAACCATTCCTGGGCAATTTTTGCAGTGTGACAGGGTGCATTATACTGCTGAAGGAAGCCACTCCCATTGCTGAATGAGGCCACTTTGACATGTGGTACATGTCAAAGTAACATCCACATTAATGCCAGGACTCAAGGTTTCTCAGCAGAACATTGCCCAGAGCCGCACACTGCCTGCACTGGCTTGCCATCTTCCCACAATGCATCCTGGTAGGGGTGGGTGGTAGACCTGTATCATAGTTATTACCGGTGTAATTGTACATTATGATATGGATTTGCACAACACTGTTAACACTGCGATAAGTCAACAGCCCAATTATACAACAGCCTATTAATAAATATAAAGCGTTTTATTTTCTTCCAAGCTTCAGTTATAATCTGAATATTTGTTCTTATATAGTACATGTAACCGGTTTATCTGCGTTGTATAAATTTTCTGTTAAAAATACTCCGACGCCGTGTCCTGATAACAGTATTTTATAAAGTTTTGGATAAATAGAAGTAGTTTTTGGTGACGTCATGTTCGTCAAAGTTTATGTTTTTTAAACAACTGTATAAAGTAATGATATTTTTAATACAAACCAACTCAGGTGAAACAAAAAACGGACGTTTTCAAGGTTGCCAACTGTCATGCATCTGGTGTGACACACGCTTTCAGATTCCCATGCTCACGCAAGAAATCTTACAGCAAATCTATATTATTCCACTGTAATCCTAACATTAGTTACATCAAAAACATTGTGACAGTTTGCAAACCCTACAAATTATTTACAAGGTAGAAAACTGTTACATCCCGTGATCACAACTGAGCTGATGTTTCTTCTCTCTCTCGCTACGGGATTATGGGTAATTGTTTTCCATGCTCGGTCTCAGTCGGCGTGCCTCACTCATATAGTCAAAATTTAGCAGAAAAGCACCACCCAAATAAGGGCGTAGCAGTGCAAGTGATTAATCTGTTTAACGACAATGCAATGTCCATATTTACAGTAAATCGAAAAGAAGGCAAAAGCTGCTGTCATTGGATAGGTTCCTTGTTAAAGTCACACAAAAAGAAAAAGATTCCAGTGAGCAAACAGACAGCAGTTATTCCGTTAGTTGTAGTGAAAGTCATCCTACAAAATAACCCTCCTCTTCTCCTCCCTCACACCATCCACGATTCTTTTCAAAAGGTAAAGTGCAGGTTAATTTGTTTTTTTGTATTTTTACTTTATATTTTGTATTAATAATTTTTAAATGAATATTTTTGGGTTGTGGAACAAATCGTCTGAGTTTCCATTATTTCTAATGGGAAAATTCACTTTGATATATGAGTGCTTTGGATTACAAGCACGTTTCCGAAACGAATTATACTCACAATTCGAGGTTTTACTGTACACTGTTTTCGGCTGAAACAGCTTATCATTCACTGTTACTCCGAAAATTATGAAATGAATATGAAAAAACATTAGTTATGTCACTTCTTCTATCTTTTCAAAGTTACACCACAGCATGGGCCCTCTGACCAGTCTGCAGCTACGCAGCCGCATACGCAGCAAACTGCACTGCACTGTGTGTTCTGACATCTATCATAGCCAGCATTAACTTTTTCAATTTGTGTTACAGTAGCTCTCTTGTGGGATTGGACCAAACAGGCTAGCCTTTGCTCCCCAAGCACATCAATAAGCCTTGGGCACCCATGACCTTGTCGCCGGTTCACCGGTTGGCCTTCATTAGGCCTCTTTTGGTAGGTATTGACTACCGCATACCACGAGCACCCCACATGACTTGCCATTTTGGAGATGCTCTGACCCAGTCATCTAGTCACCACAATTTGCCCCTTGACAAAGTCTCTCAGATCCTTACACCTGCCCATTTTTCCTGCTTTCAGCACATCAACCTCAAGAACTGACTGTTCCCATGTTTAATATATAATGACACCCACAACAGGTGCCTTTGTATGAGATAATAAATGTTATTCACTTCACCTGTCAGTGATTTTAACGTCATGGCTGATTGGCGTATATGTACATCTGTGTGTCTTGTAACCCACTGCCCTGATGCTGATTCCTGGCATGCCTGAAGGGTATTACCCACATCCATTGCAGTTCACCGGCATCACTTAAACTCGAAGAAGAGAGAATACTCCAATCTAAAAGGCATAAGTACAAAAAACATATTTATTTTTGTTAGTCTTTTCTATTTCTCCTCCTCCACATGGTGAGACAGTAAGGCAGGCCCCCGAGAAGCACAGAAACTGAGTGCAGCCCCGACCTGGGCCTCTTACTCAAGGTTAGCTGAGGGTAAAGGCGGGAAGGCGAGCCGTACCAATCCAGGGAAAGGGGGGGGGGCGAGACGTGATGGGGGAGGCCTGAAGTGAAGAGAAACAAAAACAGATCCCATTTCAAAGGCAGTAAGTGAGAGGAAGGGAGAGACGGAAGGACGAGCGGCGGTAAATGGACAAGACTGAGTGCCATGGAGGAAAGGGTACGATCGGATGAGAGCGGGAGCCACAGGAGTGAGCGGCGGCAGGGACAGAGCCTCCTAGGCGCTAATGGCAGCGGGCCGGTGGGAGAAGGGGTTTAGGGAAGGTCCCGCTCGCCTGAGAGTCGGCCCCAGCAGCGTTTCAGCTCACATCTCCTTAGCGACGGGCACAAAGAGGGGGGACTCAGCAAGCCTGTGCGCACTGGGGCTGATTTAGGAGTTTTTGAACTTTGGCCAAAAATTCCTGAGGTGAACACAAAAGCGCGCCATAAAGCTCCATGCAGAAGGGGAAAAAGGAGAAAGATGCCTCTGTGTGTGTGTGTGTGTGGATTAAGTTTATTTAACATTGTGGGAACCAAATATATAAAAATCTGTGAATGTGATTAAAAAAAAAACTAAAAATGCCAAAAGTCTCGTATTTTGTTTGGTTACATATGGTTACGGTTAGGACTCGGTAGGGGTTAAGGTGCACGGTCCCCACACAGCTATGAATACAAATGTGTGTGTGTGTGTGTGTGTGTGTGTGTGTGTGTGTGTGTGTGTGTGTGTGTGTGAACGCCTGGTATTAGGCGTTGTGTTTCAGCAAATTCCGATCTAAGACACTGAAAGCCCAGTATGTCAAAAGCATCTGCAGAGTAAAAAAAAACATTCACTAGAACTCCTGAAGGGAGAGTAACAAAAACAGAGGAAAGGTAGAAAAGGACAGTGAGAAAGTGTGAGAAAGAGAGGGAGGGAGAGAGAGAGAGAGAGAGAGAGAGAGAGAGAAGGGGGAAAAGGAAAATAGGGAAACGCGATCATAAAATGGGATTAGAGTGCAGTTAAAAGGACCTGGATGTCAGCCAAAGGTCTGGGCCTCTCCAGCAGTAACCATGCTTGGCTGGAAATGGCTGAAAGAAAAAGGAAACCAAACAGCGATTGCACCCAGCACCGACTCACCCAAACCCAGCCGCCACCGTCATGCTGTCCGCCGCTTCCTCCCACCGGAGGATTTTTACTTTGGAGCCGTGGACAGTGACCTGGCCGCCCCATAGACCTCTGACAGATCGATACCGCTGCGGCTGCAATGCTGACTTCATACAGGCACGACGACAGACACATCCCAAGCCAATGGCAGCAGCCGCGTCTAAAGTCACATGTGCCCAGTTACAACACACCGGAATCCATTTATGATTCACAAAACCTGCCCAGCTAGATCTACAAAGGGCCTCTGCTTGCTTTTTCAGCAGTATCTATTAATAGCACCTTCCACGTGTGATTGACGTGACTGCACCTGTCATCGCTGCGCTCACTGCACCTGTCCCAGTCTGCGCAGGCTGCGCAACCAAACGGCGGTAACGAATTGCACTGGGGAGTGCAACTCTGACCAGAGGTGACCTTGGGGGGTTGCTCAAAAAGCTCACAGCGCAGGACGCTGTGGGGAAATCAAGGGGGAGAAAGCGTGTGTAGCAGATGCATGTGTGGTATGCGGGTCAGAGATCAGCCGGACAGAATGGACGCGGCGTTAGAGAAGTCAGCGGCTGACCAGCATGGGTCTGACAGCCTGCCTGCGCATGAAGACACGCCATGATTTTGGCCTTTGCACCGATTATTCTCGGCTAACCTTAGCTGGAGATCAAATCAGCGCTTTGCCAAACGGCACCCAGACACTTTTTATAGCTGCTGTGTTATGCATTGGAGATTACACTCCAGTAGCCAAAAACACGATGGAGGAGGAGATAAGAAATCCGATTACTAAGGTGTAAGGACACAGAAGGAGGTGTGGCGCACGTCATCGCGTCTGAATAGTGCCGTTGGACGGGTGAGCCCTCGCGCTGCCGGGACTCACTTCTTCCTCTTATATTGTGCAAAAGGAAAGAACGGCCTCCATACCCTGCAGCCTGTGCTGTACTTAGACCTGAACAAACACTGACACGACTGCAGCTACACGTGGCATCGGATTTTTTCATTTGTGCGAACATGTGTACGTTTTTACTCTGACACGTTCTTGGATGATTATAAATGAGGGCCCAGAGATCCAAATATTTGTGGTCAACAAGGAAAGACGGCTCCCGTTCCAGCTCCTTCAGCATTTCCCCATTGTCATTACACTCGTTTCAATCCTTCTCTTTAGTCTGTTAAAAAGGACGTCTGGAATTGATTAATAGCCAGTTATTCTAGGGTGGATTCCGCCAAAGCCGACCGGCTCTCTCTGAACCTATCACAGGACTTAAGAGTGCAACTGCAAACGTGTTTCACTGGCAAAGCAGGCCTTTCTATAACATTTCCCGCATTCACTGATTGCCTTTATAATTAACACTGGAACAAAGTGTGTATCAAACACAGTGTTTCAAATATTTTGCTTTAGATAAAGTCATAAAGGAGGCGAAACTGCAAAGAGCTCTGGTTTATTAAGCATTACTAGCACTCAGCAACAAGACACATTGAGTTCTGGTGCAACTGGGTCTGTTATCTCTAGGCTGGTACGCCAAGGAGCTACAACATAGGAACCCTTCCCATTCCAGTCAAGTGCTGAAAAATAAAATTCAAAATGATGAAATCATGGCTCATTAATTATCTGAAGCAGGTTTCAAGTCAGTCTCACTTTCTGCTTCACACTTGAACAGACTTGGCCAAAAAAAAAAAAAACAGACTCTTCATTTAGCTGAGTTCACTGTTTTAAGTGACTTTTATTTTTCGGGAGAGAGCAGTTTGTTGTTAGACTAAATTAATATCAAAGTCACAGCAATTACAGGAACTAATACAAAAATATAATTCCAAACTATCCTCGATTAAAAAAGCAAATTCCACCTGACCTGCCCCCAGACAATGTTTAGAATCATCATTCACATCATATCCATGCATATTGGCCCAGTGTTGCATCTGGGTGGTTCGCAAAAAGCGAATTAATTGAGGATTTTTGTCATTTTGTCACACAAACAGGTGGGACACTGCTCTGAAACAGCCATTATGTCTTATATTGAAATTAATTTGAATGTAATTTCCAAAATTAGTTACCCAATGAACCAACAACACAAAGCATCACATTGTAATGAACTAGCATACCATGTCTGTCATCCCAATAAAAGGGTTAAATAGGGTTTAATTTTGCAATCACTCAAGCATTTAACATTATAATAAATGACAACAGAAATTACAATAACGAAACATGCTATCTAACTACACAGTTACTTTTACTATTTAACATGAGTTTCAGGGGATTTCTGAGAATGTAAAATTACCAAAGCATTAAAAGCTATAGAATATAAAATTGTGCAAGTAATTACTTGACTTTCACACATCA
Organism: Hyperopisus bebe; assembly: GCA_026777045.1. NCBI lineage: Eukaryota > Metazoa > Chordata > Actinopteri > Osteoglossiformes > Mormyridae > Hyperopisus > Hyperopisus bebe. The sequence continues at coordinate 27,514,275 of JAODJW010000094.1, forward strand.
ATTAATTCATAAGATTCAGGCTTGCTGTCTAGCCTCCTAAAGACATGTGACAACCCATAATTGTGCCTTGACATAATGACAGTCTAATGCTGGAGATACTCGCCGGGTATGCAGTCTCTGGCACCTATGAGGCAGAATTGATCTGATATGAACGGTGAAACACCCAAAAGCCGCCAGAGTGCCCAGCATGAATGTAATCGGGGTTTATGTGGAGTGCACTTCTGAAGACCTCGTGAGGTTACCCGACATTGCAGAGCCATAGTGAATTCAGGATGTACTAAAATCAAAAGTAAAGCAGGGAGGCGCAGAAAGCAAAGACCTCAAGAAAATGAACTGCTGCCCATAAAGAAATGACTCAATTTTGAGGTTCTTGCTACATAGTATGCGGTGTTGCTCATTGCCAAAGCAAGACCTGCCCAGGAAACTGTGAAAGTGGAAGAGAAGGCTGGTTTTCTCAGAAATCCCAAGACTCCTTCTTCAGGTACACACGTACTTTAAGAAACTAATAAATTCCTTATTAGTATAGCAATCGAAATGCTACCTTGAATGACTGGGTTGCAAATGTAAATTATTTATCTGGAAAATATTCTTTTGGTACACAAATTCATCTGATTGTATGTCTCTGGCGCGAGATTTTCAATTCAAGACAAGTCTGCGCATGCATTTACATGTAAGTAATAAGTTAATTGCCTTAGTCTGTAGGTGTTTGCAAACTACCCAACACTTTTCATGTAGCTAATTTTAGGTCTACAATGGAATAATACAGATTCGCCGTAAGATTTCTTGCGTGAGCACGAGAGTCTGAAAGCATGAGTGTCACACCGGATGCATGAGAACTGGCAACCCTGATGGTCTATGGGAGGAAATAAGACCACGATTCATTTTGGAAATGTGGAGCATGCGATTCAAGTCTGCGATTTTGCCATACCAGCATATGTTTTTTTTTTTTCTTTTTGAGTGTTGGGGTGCTCAGAACCCTCGTTTGATAATGACACACTTCCTTGACCTACCCTTCCTGCCATCGCTTTTTACACAGCTCCTTCTGATATCTCTGCAAAAGCAAAGTCCCAAAGTCGCTGAAATGCCTGACAACAGCACATCAGTCAACCCAAGGCCACCGAGCTATCATCTTACACCCACTGCCGCCTACCAGGCCGCCAGACGCAGTCTGCACTCCGGTCATGTATGTGTAGCAGGCCCACACATAAACATCCTTTTAACCTTGTGTCTGCTTTGTTTTTTGCATTTTCCATTATGTATAACTGTGGCCAGTGCATAAAGAGATTGTGTGTTTTTCAGTGTCATGTATCGTTCCAGCCATTACAATCACATATACAAAGCAAGGCATAGTGAGATTATAGCCTACCACCGCACAAATAGGGCATGGAGCACATGACAGGCTGGCAGGGACAGCAGCCCAACACATGCAGTATCATGCAGTCTAACTAAAAATACAAAAATATCAGACTCTTCCTGTAAGGAACAGGGGGAATCAATGGTGATTTCAATGCCTTACCGAATATTTAAAAAGTCTGGTGAACCAAACCAAGCATGGTCCAGACAGACAAAACTGCTAAAAAGATCATGCCTTTCATCACAGGATATCTAGGAGCTCAAGCACTTTTCCACAGTGTGTGATCTGACCCGAACTGTCCTCTTTTCTTTAAATGACCCTCACTTGATCTTAACCATTGCATCAATCACTGGATTGATTTCAAGCACTACAACTGGTATCAGATCTTTGTAAATACGGACTAATTATGTCATCGATATTCACCAAAAATGATCACAATGAGGAACAAAGCCCCTGTAAAGATTAACACAGGCAACTGTTGGGAAGCTAATGAAACAGAAACTATAGGGGGCAAAAAAAGCACTTGTCTCCAAGCACACACTCACATTAGCCTCTTCCCAAGGCACACCTTGCGGACTCCCCGCAGTCCATCCAGGTGACCCCATTTAAACCCTAACAAGGCACTTAGTCCAATCAGGCCCAGATGGGTTTTATTACCTGAAGTGTCTGTCCGAATGGGGTTGGTAATCAGTCCCCACAGTAACGTGACAGATCACCCAAACCCACTTCTGAGCTGTTTCTCTATCTCCGGATAGCTTACACATTTGACTTTTCGCAATGTATCTCGTTGGCAGCTACAATCATGATCTGAAAATACGTGCTGAAGTAAGGCATAAAACCAAAGTCAAAATCTGTGAGTAAGCTTATATTCTAGGGGAAAAAAATCATACAGACAGATAGTAAAATTGTTTTCCAGGACAACAAATGTATAAAAAGAATGTCAAGAATAGTGTGTCATGAATACAATCTTGCAATGATGTTATTTTATTCCAGGGTTCAGCTCTGACATATTTTCAGAACACAGAAACTGGGAAAGTAACATTAATCAGTGTTTGTTTTGGAATATAGAATTGTTTCCCCCATTGTTTTGCACACAAATAATACTAATGTTTGCTCAACATATGATCTTCAATCAGACAACAACTGCAATCAACAGACAACTGAACACATTGAGTATTGTACTATTCAATTTCAACTAGTCCATTCTAATTAAGTACAGCTAATGGTAAAATGACAAAATAAAAAAAAACATTACAAAATGAATCTATCAGACAAGCTACCCAGCTATGTATGCTGTATGTTACTTTTATAATGCATACAATCAAAGATGGAATCCAGAACTCTGTAACAATGAAAAACTTGAGGATAAATGCCAAGGAGAAACAAAGAAATCCTGTATTTCAAGGAGCTCAATAAAACGCTCTCATGGCACAGTCTGGTATCACTTTGCCTGACTGCTCATGTTACCTTCAGATAGATCTAGGGGGGCCAACGTTAACTATCATCAATCATTTTATTTACTGGACACTTTTACCAAAAGCATCAGCATCAATTCCAGTTTCTCCGTCTGCTTTTTCTGGTTTGGCTTTAACCCCAGTTCCTGTTCCTCAGTTTAACATCAACTTTGTAAGAAATTCGAAACACCTGAAGAACGTTAAGGAGTTAGTTTGAGGTCTGATTTTAGCATAACAAAATTTATTTTAAATAGTTTTATACAGACGTTAGGCATTTTGTTTTGTATTACTGTACGTTTTCCTTGAATATGTTGCAGATTGGTATGGGCTGTAACATCTGTCACTTGAATAAATGCACCAAAAATGTTAAAAGACCAGTCTAAACCGGTATCTGTTTACATGTTAATATTCAGTACGGACGGAACACTGTAAGATAAGGACAAAAGTTGCCGTCGTTTTCTGAAATTAAATTGCTTTTGAGCAATTAGATCGACGGCACACAATGATGTTAGTGCCATTTCAATCAGGCACTGTATAAAAGAAACAGTGGCTATTGGGCTAAGGGTGACGAGTGTGCTTTTGTTTTGGTCACTCAGAAGGCACTAAACTCCAAAGCAGCTGCCTCAACAAAGGCAATTTGCCACTTCAGACTAGAAATGAACAGGCATGGATATGACTTCTGTCAACGTTAACGTAAAGTGAACTGACTTTAACTGCCTTCAGCACCTTTACTGAGGGTCCTGAGCCATCTGAACTGCCGTGGCTGTTTCTAGTCTCATTACGTCACAAAGCAACACTCTCAGGAAGCAGCGATTCACTCCGGCTTTGACCTCTCATGCTAAACCTAAACAGGAACTGCTGTCGTACAGGAAGGAATACAGAATTATATGAAACCGCGTGTTGTAATAATCAGAGAACATAGTGTTCTGGGGACCCCGAAGTTGAGTCAGACAAACTTCAAAGGAACTTCTGACTGCAGTTGGAAAGTACAGCACAGTGAAGCACTATGTGGATGCTGCTGACTCCTAAATTATATACCTGGGGCAACAGTCAAATAACGAAGCGAAACAAAAGCAGGTCGAGGCTGAATGGGACAAGACGAGACAAGGCAAGGCCTTATTTCTCAACCGCCCTTCGAAGAACCTTTATTAAAATAATTATGAAATCAATGTTGGGAAGTTACTCCACACTTTCATCTGTACTTCTCTAATTAGTCTCCTTAACGCCTCCACAATTAGCATGGTTTCTCGCACCATTGTCAGATCTCCTGTTTCCTTCTGTGTCGAGAAAACTGTAAGCTCCGGAATCAGTAAATCACCATTAGCAGTTAAATCACGAGTTCAGAAAGAAAAGGTAGCACAGTTCATAAGTTTTTTCCAGAGCTGGAGTTAAATTCCCAGAAAACACTTCTCCTCCAGCACCAAAGTGAGTGAAAAGCTGCAAAATAAAAGTCCTTCTGTGACTGGTGCCTGTTCCTCGTCGCTGAAACAATGCATATGATATCTGGTGCATTTTGGGCGTTCGCAGAATAAAAAGGGCTGGATGTGTCTTTCTTAGGGCAGAAAGCTTGCAGAGATTCAGCATCTGGGCTCAGTATTTAGCCACACACTGCCATGAGAGCAGGGCACACAGTGTTTCTGTTGTCTGCTGGCTTCCACCTCGCACATGCTCAGTGCACACTGCTCCCCACACCCAGCGGGAATAAATCCTGCGGCTGATTACCGACCCACGCCATCCCAGTTGTCCTAGATAATTCCTGGCAAAAGGGTCAAGGTCCTAACCGGATTTCCCAGGCATGAGAATAAAAACACGTTACAGAAGATCCAGAATGAGTTTCAGAGGAAATCATTAAAAAAAATCACAACACAGTTAGAGAAATTAGTAACTAAGGACTTCAGAAGAGGCAACAGAGCCTAATTTGCATGGCAAATTAGGTGGCGATGGATGCTACTAACCAACTGAGAATGCCAGTACCACAATATAAACTGAAGGGTAGTAGTCTGTTTACTTTACAAAAGCCGTTTTTATGGAGCGTGATAATGTTTTGTCAGTGAATATTACATGAGTCTCGAGTGATACAGCTCTTTAAAAAGTGAAATCCCTGAGCTCAGTGGTTTCAGCAATTACCACAGTGATGTAATCGCCCGGCTCTTCAAACAAACGTAAGCAGGCCCTCCCTACAGGTCTGCACCCATGTCAATAACTAAGCCAAATCTGCCAACCGCTCACAAAGAATTCTTACTCGGTATCATATTTTAGTCAGTGCAGGAGCTGCCCTGCGCTCAAAGCCAGACAACATTAACTCAGCTCTAGGTCTCTTACAGTAGTGCCAGTTGGTTCGCCGTGCCCCTGTGAGTAAGACGAACCACAATGCACTAGGACGCGTGCGGCATGTCCTCTACCATTCACAAACCTGGCGGCGGCGGGAACAGCCAATGGCAGAGCAAAGCAGATGAGTGTTTTTCAAGGCGGGGAGATTTGCACACAACGGTCAAGGTCCTCCAGGAACAAGCCCTGACTCACACACAACAGAGCGTTTAGTTTGAAGGCAACATATAGGCGCAAAACCATGCAATCTCTGGAAAAAATGAGACGGTCATGTGCAAAAACATCTCATTTCCCGAGCGCCATGATAACAGTACGCTGTTGGACACGGCAGTAACCTACGAAGCAAAACAGCCTGCTGTCTAGTTCTGCGACGTAATGGCACATTACTGTAGGTCTCTGCTTAAACCACCAAGGTGGCAGCTATACCAAGATATCATGCAATTAAATAGGGTAATTCAGCTGAGTATGAAGCAGCATTTGAAGGGATAATAGGGGACGACATTCTCTACTTTCAGCATCTCACGCTTTGAGGTGCATGATATCCTGATGAAGACCTTTCCTGATGGCTGAAGGTGTTCCTGACGGACAATATGGCCATTAACTTCTTGTTTTTTTTTTTTTTCTTAACTCTGCTGGTCAAAACTGACAATCTTTAGCTCCTGAAGGCTTTAAACCACAGGACACACCTGGAAAACATTGATTTTGCTTCTCCGGCCTTCAGTCTGACATTAACGACGTTCCCCAGAGGCTATAACAACATGATAGCAGCACACTTCTCCTGCCGCTAACTCTGACTCCCCCAGAATCTTTGAAAAAGCCATTTGGCTGGAATGCTTTAAAAGGCCATACCTGCGTGCCTGGCTTCTGACTGCAGCGAATGCGCGCACGTGTTTACCAGAAGCAGGGTGGCAGAGTCCCACCCACGCATCAAACCTGCAACCTGAAGCGTGTAGTCGGGGGAGCAGCCAGGGTGCAGCGCTCTGAGCATGGCGACGCAACGGCACCGTGTGGTCAGGAGTCAGTTATCTCAGCACCGCCGGCAGAGCAGGAAGACAGAAGAGTAACACTTTGATATCAATCAAGTTAATCGCAGAGGCATTACTGAAAACACGCGGTGACATTTACACTTTCTACAGAGAGCTGGCAGCTTGACGATCGGTGTTGCTGTCATGTGAGCAGAAAAAAACCAGAAAATGACCATCGCAGTGAACCATGCCTAAGATCACCACATCCTGTTTCCCCACAGGAAATTCTACCATACAGGTCATTTTAATTGGGGATTTTCTGACGGCATGAACAATGAACTCCCCATTAATAACTAAGTAATAATTTTATATAGTTGTAGCAACAGGAAAACATTTCAAAACAAGTGACTCTACCAAGACTATAGCAAGAGCCAGGACTATATAAACAAATATGGTAAACACCCCCCCCCCACACACACACACACACACCAAACCCGACAGCAGTAAGACACTTACGACATGCTCCCAGGCTGCTTGTTACTTAAGCAACACACTTCCTGTGGTACGGCGTGCATAGGAAACAGGGTCACAGCGGCCAAAGGTGAACAAGCCGTCCTAATGAATGGAGCCATTGCTGTTAGACCCACCCTCAGCAGGACCCAGGACAGTGTGGTGCTGGCGATGCCGTGTCATTCATTGCTGGGAGCCAATGAGAAACGCAGCCCGTGCATCCGTGCTGCAGCGCACACAAGGAGAAGGGGGTCAAGGGACAGTGTAACCGCAAGAGTCTGTACCGTACCGATAGCATCTTCCGCCTCTCCGCACTTTGGGAGATCTGCAGACAGCGGGTGGGGATTCATACCTGAGTATGACAGGGGCGCGAGGACAAGAGGCCCCACCCCAACTATCTTGCGATGCAGAGATAAACAGCGTCCGCTTCCCTTCAGTACAGGATCCGACCACAAATGCAGCAGCGGGTGCAAACTTCTCGCTAACGCTTCATGCCAGCACACATGTCACATGACCAGAGAATCATGTCAACATATCCTCAGTGGCCACTGTTTTAGGTAACCCCACGTAGCATCAGAAGTACTCTGCAGGTCGGGGTGTGCTTTCAGAAATTCCGTCCAACACACTGCTAGTTGTACTGGGCTGTTATTTTTGCACTTGTGGCCATCTTGTCAGTTTTAACAAGTCTGGCCGTTCACCTCTGACGTCCCTCATTAACAATCCGTTTTCGGCCACAGAAATGCGGACAGTTAATTGTTTGTTTGCTTTTTTGTTCACGGTACCGTAAAAACCTAGACTGTGCAGTATGTGGAAATTACTGCAGGATGGCTGTTTGGAACACACTGGACCGCTACGTCTGGCACCAATAATGGCACCACGTTTAAAAACTGCTTAGATAACACGTCTTAGCCGTTGTAACGCTCAGCCAAACAGTAACTGAACCTCTTGACCCCGTCTGCTTTAGCTTTAGCGAAATTCTCCGTCTGTAAGAGCAGGCTGTTTGCACTAATGAGCAGGTATATCTAATAAAGTGGCCGCAGAGAGTTTAATATATATTCAGTGTTTTAATTAGTACTTTTCTTAGCACTGGAACCTAACAGTGAGAACTGTACAGGGGCCTATTTGGTGAAACGCTTCCCAGGAGCCCTAGGGAGGGGTGCGGTCGAGGTATAAATGTACAACCAGGCGTCGAGTTGTAAAAATATTTCAAGGGGGATGGTGGGGGTC
>JAODJW010000094.1:27522148-27536700 GCA_026777045.1 Hyperopisus bebe
GCAAAGGGGGGGGGGGGGGGCTTGTGGTCCAGATTAAATTGTGTTGTGGAGTCCACTGCTTGAGAAGCTCTGAAATAGTCGGTAGATTTACCTTTGCGTGTGTGACAATTACACAAAACAACTTAGGGAGATGGTGGGGGGGGGGTATTTTCAAAGCGGTTAGTTTTTGTCATTTTCTCCCACAGGGGGAGGGGCAGACTATCCACATGCACGCATGACAACTGGAGCCCTGTGAACGACACACAGCCCTCACTGCAGAATCCCCAGCCCGCTGCCAGCCAAAGACATGTGGACGGCACCGCCATGTCATGTTCGATTTTACGCCAGTCACATCTGCTCTCTAAAGCTGAAGTCAAAATAATTTGTTTTAAGATGAAACAATTTAAAATCAGAGATTAAACAAATTTTCGGTTCTCTCCAGGCATGAACTTATAGGAGTTTCTGATTCATAATGTTCTTATTACTAACTGGGGGTTAGAGAGAGATGTACTGCGTGATTCTGTGCGGGGACTAATTCCACAGAGCAGGACACCAGCGTTACTTTTCTCCTGAAAAATAGTCCTTCTTCGATCCAGTTATACTGATAAACATCAGCCAGGCTCTTACAGTGGGGCTCGTAATAGACTCCTGCCCACACTAACTCAGCCAATATGTGGATTGATCAACTGGCTGTAAGCCAAGATGGGCCCCTTCTTGGCTCAAACCTGGAAAAATTCACTCTTTCTGTACTCCATGTTCTACAGCAGAAATAAAAGACCATTTTGACTCTAGGTGGGCCCTGCATGGGCTTGCAAATCCACTCAGTTTACCTTTCGGTCAAACTCCCCATATTCCCACGGTTGTAAAGGGGCGTAACTAAACAATTCCATGGCGACTGCAGGGATTCGCAGCACTACTGACTTTCAGGGAAATGTTAAAACAGCGCGATGGTAGCGTGGCAGAATGAGGAGGAACCGGCTCTGTCCTTCTCTGCTCTCCGGCTGGTTACGTCCCCCAGCTTTTGCACCCGGGGTGACCTATTCCCAAAGAGCCCTCCATCTGGCCGACTCTGCCCCAGTGTGGCTACATATCTGGGTTTGCATGCGGTGGGGGGGGGGGAAGGACATGCAGCAGGAATGCAGCCCTCAGAAGCCTTCGGTGAGGCAGCTGGTGAACGACGGCCCAAGCACAGAGGGCGAAGCCGCGGACGCTGCTGTTTGATCGGGAACCACGCCTACAGGACGCTCTCGGCAGCACAGGATATGAAAGAATAAAGGCCTTCTGCTTCCAAACTTCAATAACAAAAAGCTTGATTCAGTTCAATTTATTTATATATAGCGCCTTTGCCAGCATGGCAAACACGTAGTCATATATGAAACAATGAAGCTTTTTTTTAAAAGCAATACTCATGAAGGATTAAGTAGAGATGGTAGGCTGTTCGGGGGGCGGGCCTGGTTAAACCCTCTAACAGTAAATTAGTCCCAGGGGGTGGAGGGGGGGTGCAGGAATGTCCAATTCAGACAACCTCCCCAGAGACTCACAAGCATGCTTGTCAGCTGGAGACCCCCGGGGCAATTTTAGGCTAGAGTCACGTGTGGTGAGACTCTGAGGCCAGCCTGACGTAGAGCAGTCACAGAGGGGTAAACGCTGCGACGTGGAGAGCAGCAAGGAGCCACGCGAGGTCACACTGAGGTTATCTTAGGGTGGGCTTGCCCTAATATAGCCAGGCGGGCCTCCGGCGTCCTGACAGCCATATACACCCCAACACGCAGGGTGAACAGGCTGAAGAACATCGCCATCCTCGTTGTAAGGCACTGCTTATAGTCTTTTATAGTCTTGGCTACCAACTGACACAGCTGCCTTTTCATAACGCTCATACAGTTCTTCAGTCTTCAGCGTTGTGCAATAGCTATAGACATTGTAGCTTTAACATGTGCCCCTGATGGCTGCTGGGACAGATTCTTTTAACTCATTTCACAGTGGCTTCTGTGACTGAAACTACAGGATGTCATTCTTCATATTGTTCAAATACATTTAAAGATAACAATATTTACCGTGATAGTAATGCTACATGTGTTATATTACAAATCTGGTATAAATACATTCTGGCAGGTACTCAGAGAATGGGGTGGGGCGGGGGGGGGCAAGTACCCCCAAAATTTATTTTGGATTCATTCACCACCCACAAAAACTGACTTTTGTATTAGACTTATTAAGTTATGCCCCCCTCCCCCCAAAATCAAAGTCAACAACGTTGCTCTTTCTGCGGTTACGGGACGATCTGCTGATTAATGGTGGCTATGTAATATCTATTATCTCTTGTGTTATTGGTGTTCTCCAGACCAAAACCAGAAAAGTAGTGATCACTTAAACAATTGCTTTTGGCATAAAAAGCTACACACTGAATTGTATGCCATAGTTTTACGTGTGTCACCAGCGGAGAAAATCAGTTTGTACTTCTTGCCCGGCAGTGGCGCAGATTATCCCCGCTTTCACTGCCCCCTAATTCCCCCCCACGTCAGCTTCTTGCCTTCCTGCATTTTCGGCAGGACCTGGGAGGCCTGTAAATCACAGTGCGGTGCTTCCGCGCTGCCCAGCAGAGGGACCGGCGGTCTGCACAGATGGGCGCTACATTGCCATAGCATAGCAACAGAGAGAAGCAGGAGTTAGCTTTATGTGATATCAGATCACATAAAATCATATGTGATCATGGCACCGAAAACAACTCCTTGCTCTTGTTCCTTTTGATGTAAGTGATATCGCTCTCAGCATTCTCCCCCACGGCCCTCGGTCTATCCTCTCGTGGTCGTGGCGCCTAACATGTCTGCCTGCTTTACGGTGACATTAAACCAGGCGGCCCCATGACTCATCACTTTTTTTAACTAAATGTACAGTTGCTAGAGGCACTGCAAGATACAAGATACAAGATACCTTGTTCGTCACATACATGGTTATACAAGTATAACATGTAGTGAAATGTACCTTGAACGACCCTTAGACTGTGCAAGAAAAAAGCAGAATTTGAGTGATGCAAAAACAGTTACAATAACCCAAGTTACAATACTAACTAAAATATATACGTAATATGGAGAAGTATAGAATAATATGCAGTGCAGTACAGAATAATATACAGAATATGTGGAACCTCCACCCCCACCACTCTGCTGACTGCATTAAAAGACTGGGTTGATGCATTCGCAGAGGAGGGCAGGAACAGACTGATGGTGCCCACAGAGTACAGAGACAGCACGAGGACTTGCGCAGTGAAGCCCCAACGAGGGCAAAACATTTCACATCAATCCTCCAAACAAATGTCACATCGCAGTGTACAGCAAAGACTCAGACAACACAGGACTGCAAGGGAAACATCCTCAGGTTCTACAAAAATATACCCGGCAAGAAATGTTCTATCACAGGTGGTCTGAAAAATGGTTGAAAAAGCTATGTCCAATATTTACTTTATATTCTATATAGTGTAGGTTTTTTCCACCACACCATTTTACAGGGCCAAAGAACAGTCACTCGTGCGAGTTATGATCCGAACTGAGGACCGTGATGTTATTTTAAAACCTCGAAATCAGCTATAAATTTCCGGCTCACTCCTGATTCATTGTTTTATGCCAGTTTATTTTTTATTAGATACGGAGAAGAAGGGAAGGTGTATCAGGAGGTCCATAGCTATTTGTGTGATTCATTTCACCTTTTCCCAATTCCCAGTGACGGCATGTATTACTGTATGTTGTCTTTTGGTTTGACAGTAACACTGGACCAGAGGCCTCATTTTTTTTTTTGTCAGACCCAAATTTCCGCTGGAGGAGACACTTACTTGTGAAGTATCATTCTTGTTTATTAGACCCATTTGTGTTCCACCATAGAGGCTGCAAACGGGGAGCCCGCTATTCACGGCTCTGTTAGTCCAGACCTCTCCCTCTCACATGGATTCCCTCACTGAGTCACCCCAGCTTTCCCATACTTAAAAGACCAACTTACTGTCATCTATTTTACTTTAATGAAATTTAAAAAAACCTGTAAGGACATAAACTGTAGTACTACCCTTTTATGAGAAGTATGGTACCAGTTAAAAGTTGGGACACACCAAACCCCCTGGAAAGACAGTGAAAGAGTGTCACATCACATGACCTGGCTACCTGAGCTAAACACAGTAGAGATGGTTTTGGAGAAGGTTGACCAGAGAGTGAAGGAAAACCAGCCAATTAGTGCTCAGCAGATAGGTGTGACCTTCAGGACAGCTGGAAAAGCATCCCAGGAGGCCACCTCAAGGAACTGGAGTAGGGAAGACAGTAGGGTCAGTCAGTTCCTGGAGGAATTGTGGCTAAGGATCTGGCTCAAGGGCCCAATGGTGGGATCATTCTGCTGACCCAGGGATTTGAACCAGCAACCTTCTGAGTCCCAACTCACAGAGCAGCCTCACCCCTCCCCCAACGATTTTTTGTACATTTATTTTATATTTTATGGTTAGCACCTAATCCATGTATGTTATTTTATAGTTTCAATATCTTTATAATTATTCTAAAATGCAGAGAATAGTACAAATAAACCTTTCTATGGGTAGGTTTGTCCAGCCTTGTGACTGTTACTGTATATAACACTGCACACACGTTGCTGCCTTCGTGAAGGAATTTCCAATGCATATGGACAAAAACCCACATTCTCACAAAAAAAAAAAAAACGGTGAGATCGGCCAAAAAGGGTGACCTTTTCCAGGATTAAGCTGTTAACCCCAATATTTCCCGTAGAACACCATCAGAAGTCAAGCTCACAAACAGAAATTCCTTTCCAGCTGCTTAAAGACCCCCTAGTCGCCTGCATCTCATTCATTCGCTCACAGAGTGGAAACCGTTCAGCAGAAAATTGAACCAACAGCTTGCTCAACAGGTCTGATATTGGGAAAATGTGTCAGAGAAAAACCAAGGTCACAGCACATGACCACGTCACTGTCGTCCGCGGAGGAGCACAGCCAAATGGCTTTCGACATGTCACACCCGTTGGGATGTGGATTTAATCTGAAACTCCAGGTTCCTGCTCAACCCTGATTTAAATGCATGCATGTCATCAGTCTCTCGTCTATCTGATTACAGCCGGAGGGTGTCTCTACGCCTTTATAACGCTTTTCATTCCTTTTTTTTTTGGGATGGCATCTTCCCAAAAATATTATAGACAGTAACCTGCTTCTGCTTTTATAAAATTCATTACACGCATCGCTATTTTGAACTTGAGCGTAAAAAATTTCTAATTGCATTGACGTCAATGGGGTTGGGCGTGTGTAAATTATAATGCCCCTTACCCAGCTATCAGTGATCCCACCACATGGCGTCTAAATATCACATTGTAACTCTGTGTGACATGTATGGAGAACTCCAAGGTAATTTTCTTGCCCAGGGTGGAGTTGGGGGTATAGGGGGGAGGGGTGATAGAGCATACAGGTGTGCAAAGGAAGATAACAATCAGTACGCGTTGACAAGTGTAGGTAAGCATGCACTGTGTACCTGAAGCGATGACAATGCTCTTCCTATTGCATGAACGTGGTCCAAATGGCACTAACTCATTCAATGCTAGGATGCCAACCAAGGAAACCTTCAACTAGGCTAAAATTCAGAATCCAGCACCAAGTTCCTATATCTTCATAAATTTCTCGCAGCTTCTCACAGTTTCAGTCTGGATATATTGCAAATATCATTTACACCATTCTACCGGTTAACCAGAAAAGGTTATTAACATTATTAAAACAGTAGCTACCCTACGAAACAAACACAGTCACCCAAGTGCATTCATGAGGGTTAGGGGCGGAAGATCCACGCAAATGTGAAAACTCAAAAATAATACTTGGGCCAATTATTAAAAATGCAAAATTAACAGCACAATCAGTTTAAAACTTACTACAAGATGCATGACATTCCAAAGCTACAGAGGCAGCTTCCACATGAGTGCATGCAGCGTACCCAAGCCAACATGCACACATCCCATGATTCTTTTACATTTTTTTTTTACCAAAAAATAACTTTCAATATTAAAGGTACCGCATGCACTACAACTAACAAATATTACATAACAGCAATATTTCTGTGTTACATGTATGTAATTTGTGTAGCATTTATATATTTTGTGTGATTTGAATCATTTTTTGTATTGTTTTTGGTTAACCGATCGGGGCCAAATTCCTTCGATCTTCCAGAAAGCTCCGAAAATATCCACATTTAATTGTTCACAGCCAACTCACGAATAACCAAAACCACAATCATTTAAATTGGCAAAACCAGGAGGGCGACTGTAATCACAAATTGGGGGTAGTACTTCTAGCATTTCATGCAAATCTGTTTTGGGAAGTCTCACTGAACATGTTCCTGTTTTACATACACAAACAAAATACTTAATTTGACTGCTGGTGTGGGATCTTGCAGGATTTATGCTGACTTGCATTGCAGAGTTTGGCGCAACGTAGCTATTAGCTATTAGCCAAAAAAGCACCGGCAATGATAAATAGCGTAGGAAAAAACATTAGCGGCTATAAGAACGCAAACAGGATCAGAGAGGCCTGCCATCAGCCGCCCCTGTGAAAAGAAAGCAGGCCAAGAGATTATCACAGCAACCTCCGACAGGGTCATTAGGGACTGACACATGACCACTCAGACCGGGGGTGGGGGGGGGGGGGGGGCATCGCCAACAGTGACGGGATTTCTTGGAGCAGAAGGCTAGCATGATGGCCATGGATACTTCAGATTGCCCACCAATGTAATGCATCTCATTGTCCTTCGGAATCAGAAGCCATATCAGTATGCAGCCCCCTAATGCTTAATCAGCGTTTAATTGTCAGTCTATATTTTGGATGTGATAATTAGACTTAAAATATCAAGCTTTATCAACATGCTGCATTGATTTGAAGCAGATCGTTATTTTTTTTCTTGTACTCCATTTGTTCAAATTTGAACTGAAATTTCTAACATTGAATCAATCACTCACTTGAGTAATTGTGCAGGTGAAGCAGGTGTACAACCACTGCTACGAATTAGTACCTCAGATGCAAACAGGTCCTTACTTGTTATTTCACGGTTGTGACCACCTTTGAGTTTGTCAATGAGTGCCTGAAGCAGGAAGAAGCCAGCAGAGGAATGTGCTATTCAGGAAATCTTTAAGGCTTTCAGAAGTACAGTGACCATTTTCCCACCAGAATTAGCATAACCACACTGTCTACAAACTGCGTCATGTTCTTCCACTCCTGTTTTGGACTGATTCAGGTCGTCAAAATATTCTTATGCAACGCTGGTCGGTTTTATGCAAGCCCAGCCAACGTGGATGTCTTTTAGCCTTGAAACTTCAGCCATCGTCTTAAAAAACAGTCTGTGGTAATGTTAAAGGCTGGCTCAAAAAAAAAACTGGGATCTTTCACAATCCTGAAATTCGTCCAACAATTTCCTAAAATGTGTCACGAGGCCATGTGTTTCCTCAAACAGCTTAAACAAACAATAACAATTTAGGAATGCCAAATAAAAATGTTTTACACGTCAAACGGTTTGTAATACAACTTTTCTTTTTTTTTTTTTACTGAGGCATTGAAAATCACAGTAAACTTCAGCAGTTTCTGTTTAACTCCCACCAGCATCTCTGCTGTTGAATCCAAAAAAATCTATTGACCAGGGCAGAGATCCAGAAACTGCTACAGTTAAACAAATGGATATATTTCCATCTGCATTTGTGTGTTTGTTACTGAATAAACTGCAAAAACTGCAAGATGGTAAAACATATACTAAGAGACATATTTACATCAATCGTGGCAAGCCGTTATAGATCTTACTGTATACATGAGTGAAATGAAAGACAGATAAAACTTGAAAATGTCACGGAAAATGTGCATAAAAGAGCCTGCAGTTCACTACTTTTAAAACTGCATGCAGCTTTACTCCTAGGCTTGTCATGCTGCAGATCCCTGCATTTATTTAAATAGCTCTAAATATAGGTTTAAATCCACAGGACAAACTGTTTCCAGTTGACAGTGTGCTTAATTTTTACTTCTGTACTGAAAATGCATCTGGAATAAATGCAGGTTTGATTTCACTTTTCACCTATGCAGTCAATACAATTTTGGGGAAAAAAGGGGATTTTTGCATATGGTATAACGTAAATGAATGATATTTAACTGGTGGTGCAAATTTGTTTTCACTCTGCCACATAAACAATCCCACCTCCTTATGCTGACAGTGAGCATAACGGCATCTCCTAACTGCCAAGCACCGCAATACATGCTGCACATCAGGCTCGGAGAAAACATTCACGTTAGGGACGCCAAGCACAGTCAGAACCGTTAGACCATTATGGAAAATCCCCTGTGTGCAGGACAGCACTATTAGATGTTTTTGCATGAATAAGGAGGACCTGAACAGGCAAAGACCTGCCTTGCCAGAGTATAAGTGTGTTCATACACAGACAAAAATAGATTTTTTTCTCAATGCTTTTTGACCTTGATTCCAGCTTAAAGGACCAACGTTGGCTCTCAACAGCTCTGATCACAGTTGAAGACAGGTGCTGAGAACAATCTGGGTAGAAAAACCACAACCCTAACTACGGATATCCAAGAAGGCTAGAGAAGCATACAGCTACTTGGCACTCACGGGGCTGCAGAAACCCATTATGGGAAAGTTGCAGAGTGTGGCATGAGAGAAAGGTCTGTGTGAAAGCAGTTGTGTTATCTTTAAGAGAGCAGGTCGTCAGTAGCTGGAGATGAGGGGATCAAACGGCTGGCGATAAATACAGCGTTGGTCAACAGAATGGTATGCTAATCAGCACCACTGCCTTACTGTCTGACTGACTGCTTATTTTAATATGCTCCATTTCATCTAAAGAACGTGTTCTAAGGGAACCCACTGAATTCCAGCATTGAGCTATATAATAATAAATGATGTCATACGTTCCGGATACACTAAAGCAAAAACATCAAGTAAAAAGTTTTTTTTTTTTTAATGTGAGGTGAAAAAATATTAAAGTCAATTGTCAAAATTGTTTTTTTTTCACTGAAAACCATTTAAAATTGAAGAATGAACTGAGTGAGCCGCAACAGAAAATGACTTTGGCTTGAGCGCAGATGACCTCATTCCCAGAATCTGCAATTAACAGGTAAAACTTCCTTAAGTAGCTGCAAAAAGGGCTTTTTAATCGTTCTTCAGCTACAGTTAACGTATTAGCAGGATGCCCTTGGTAGGTCCTCAGGCCATCAATGTCAGCCATATCACTTCCGAAAGACATTGTCATCTGACGTGGCAGGGAATCTTATTAAAACTGCGTGATTTTTGAAATGGCATTTCTGATGTATACACCTTCCACTTTTTCTTTCATTATGAACTGGGAGTGTCCCAAGAAGAACAAAAGGCAAATATAAAGCAACCACTAAAACGGTTTTTCAATTACTGTCAGAAAATCAAAAACGAAATGAATCACAAGTACTGTACTGAGTGAAGTACAAATTATGGAATACTAATTATTATTTTTACCACACTTACAAGTACTCTGTAAAAGTGTACTACGCTTTTTATTTTTTTGCGCGAATAACTGTCTTACACCTGCAGAGTGATACAGCACTTCAGATAAAAGTACTGGCTTTTTCAACTAAAGCAAATGTAATATTTTGTTGGTATCCCTTTTCCCTTATTGCTGTTTGTAGCAAAAGTGTATTAATTTCTTAAGTGGTAACCTCAAGGAAAAGTCATTCATAAAACACTGAGTGAGGACCACCCAAGACTGACAGTGCAAAGTGCCACTTACCCCCACAGCCATGCAGGGATGATGCAGGGTTAAATATCAGGCTTGCTCCTTCCAGCCTGTGACATCATAATACAGTGAATTCGGAGCAGGACATCAGCTGCATTGCCAGGTTATATAACCAAACTCGCATTCTTCGAACGTCAAGCTGTGCTGCAGTCCCAGGGCAGGACGGCGGGGAGGGACCAGGAGAAAAAGCCAGAGAATGGCACCGGTTTCCTTCCAAAGGAGTTCAGCCATTCCAAAAACTTGGCAGAAGCAGACCTGGGTCCGGCCAAAGCGAGGAGAGCGCACCGGGCTACCTCCCACGGCGGTATCGAGGACACAGACGCCGCTGATGACAACGGCACCCTTTGTGTCCCATTCATTCAGTTGCTCATTAGTCCACTAATGACAAGAGGCTCTTTTACACCAAGTTACCCTCTGCTTCTACCAGCTTCATTCATATTATGCACCAGGGGATTCCCTAACTCAAGGGATACTCTGAGCTGCTAACTCATAACCAATAACAAGGCTAAGTTATAGACAAAAAGTATAGGCCATACGGCGTTAAGCAACAAAATAGCAGATAATGATTAAGGAAGAGGCCAGCTGATTTTTAAGCGGCGCCTGAAATTGATTTTCCATGAGCTCATTCAGATATCAGTTGTAAACTACAATCTGGAACAAGAGATCTGTTTGTTGTTTATTCCTGCAGTGATGTTTTGAAAACTACTGTTTGCATTTAATAATCATTTACAAATAACCATGTACACAATAAAAGCCAAACCACAGCCTTCATGTCATTTACAGGCACGGTATTTTTTTAACAAAATATTCATTCCTCAACTGTTTTCATACGAGAAGGAGATAATGTTGGCTGGTCAAATAAAATGGGCCCAAGATTTCGTTCATAAATCTGGGGTCGAGGCACAAGTATGAAGCGTTTCAGGAAAGCTAACGGGACGCACCTGTTCAGCTCCGTCTCCCCACCTACAGAAAGCGGGAGACCCGATATAAACTTTCTCTAGTGCAGCCTATTGAATTAAATGTACACAAACCAGGACAAACGAGCACGCAATTTTCCAAATGCACTCCCCTTCCTGAATAATTTAGAAAATTTGTGCATCAGAGTATCAATTGAGCAATGTTATTGTTTAGCTGTGCAATCATGGCTTTCTGCAGAGCAATACGCATTTGAATTAAAACTAAAAACAGCGAATTACGAAACTCTGCTGCAGACCCCCAAATAATTTTCGCACAACCATTCCCCCCTTATTACGTTTTACACAGATGACTACGATTTCTGGATTAATATACAAAAACCAGAGTGTGGGATCAACGTTAATAGATGCATTAGTTACATTTCTAATTGGTAATTTAGTTATGGTGGACGCAGGCATTTTACAGTGGCCCGTCCGGATGCAGCAGAAAATTTTTACGATGTTTACAAACTCAGCAGTGAAAGCTACAGGGAGAATATGTCATTGAAAAGGAATCTTTACAGTAACTGCGCAAACCAGAAACACATTTTCGTTAAGCAGACAGTGTACAGAAAGAAGTGCAGAAATATATCCTTACTTAATGCACATTCGTCCAAATAGTTCGCTCACTAGCTCAAAACTGGGCGACACAGCGTGATTCTACATTTTATGATCCTGGCTAAAAACGCCGCTAAATGTAGGTCAATAATTCAGAAAATTATAAATATCGGTGCATGAACATGGCCAGAATGCAAAAGTAACGCCGCATACGGGCTGTGTCGCCGCCGATCCGCAACTAATGTCACAATGTAGCGCACTGGATCTGTCAAAACCACTTAGCTATCTGATGCAAACTGGCGGCGCTTTCCTCGGACAGATCCCAGCACACAAAACGCAGAATGCCCCCGCTGAGATAGATATGTCCAAAGTACGTACTTTGCAGCGGCACTCACCGTGCTGTCCCTGCGTCCGCGATCGTCGCGATCTGCTGCTTTTTATCGCAATTAAAGGCGATAAAAAAAAACAGAAAGAAGGGCAAAAAGTCCAGGCAGCGGCCGTATCCACGCTAAGCGCAATAGTTACGTACACTGCACAGTAAGGTAAATTCGAGCGAAAATCCTCCGCCGGCCGCGACTTGCAGTCAAATTAATGCTTCGCGATGGCGTTTTAGGCGAGTCGCACACCATGCGGCTTTATTCTATATCTCTGGGAAAAATAAAAATGCTCTCCGGCCGTGTTCTTCGCCTGCCACGACAGGGAAATGTAAATCAACAAAATACTACGATCGCTCCTCCCTCCCTCCCTTCGCCTATGTACAGTATGTGGGCGCGCACAGCTAGAGGCCTGTATAAAAGAATTTAATCAAACTATCTACTGCACTCTACAGGACGACACCGTAAAGCGCTTACTGTACCCTGGCCGCCTATGACGAACGCACTGTAACATGTCAAGACTGCATGTGTCCTGATCATTACTTATCTTATTTTCTATGATTGGTCTGTGCAACTATTATACGTCATCCCTGCTGTGTATTGTACTTAGATTGTTCTGATTTATAGATATTTCTTCTCCCCCCCCCCAACCGTGGCTGAGTGGTTCCTCTTTAATGTGTACTTGTTCATATGTTAAACAAAATAAAAAAGAAGAAATATGTGTCGTGATTTTTTTTTCTTTTTGGTTACAGTTGTTCTCTGAGAAAATCTTAAGACCTGCCAAAATAGTTAGCGCTGTTTTAAAGATGAACTGGGTTGTAAAGATATATGTTAAATGGGTTTTTTTGTCATAAACCGAACACTTTTAAGAGACTATTTACACCTCTCGTTTTGTATTATCATTTTACATCCATTGGTTTCTCAGTTGTGTACATTTTAATGGGCAGCAGGGAATGCAATAGCTGGAGTTATGACCCAAGTGCTTTCGTGTGAGAAAAGTAACACTGTTGTACCCTTGAGCAAGTTAATAATCTTAACTGCCTAAATGAAAATAAAAGGCTAAGACTGTGAGCTATTTAACTCTCATTAAAGATATCTTAAACACTTTTTCTTATAAATATTTAATCACCTTTTACTTAAAGGCAAGATTATTTTAGTTCAGCGTAGTTTTATAGTCATCAACGCCCTCAAACCCGAAGATTAGACTCTTTCTGCCACCCCCACCCAGGGTACCAGACGCAGGCCTCAGTGGGCAGAGGTCCACACTGGGTGCAGGTCCTACACTCGTATCTTGGACATGGTGGTAGTTTATTGATTTGGGAGGGTAGTATGACTGGGGGGGGCACTTCTGTTTCAGATATCACCCTTGCAGTTGCATGTAAGTTAGTGCTCCCTGAACACTGAAGATGACATGCCTTCGCTGTCTTATTTGGAACTGATGCCCCAAATTGCACTTGTGGGGAAGTTCGCCTGGGTTTCCTTTCAGCGAGAAGTGGTCAGCTATGAATGACGGAAGCTAGCAAAGCTCACGAAGCACACTAACAGCTTCAGTGTGGGACTCTAAAAGTGCCTGAAATGCCACTCAGTACCGGGATGTAAACACACTTAGGGCCCTTCATCATTACCATTTTCTGAAATTTCCCCTTAAATGCTCTTTAAGGTTAGTACAGTCACATTAACAGGAAGCTCCCATGTATTCCGTATATATATTTACTAATGGATTTCCTTGATTCATTCAGCGCAACGAATGAAAAACATTTTCATTTCCGCATAAAGGCAGTAATACCAGCAGCGGTTCTACCACTGAGTACATGCCTTACGTCGTCTCTTTGGCTGTAGTCATGGCAAAAGGAGAATGACAAACCTTTTCCGTGAAATATGGAGAAGGCTAAAATTGCTGAGAGGATGATGGGAATATATGGGTGCAATTATTAAATAAATATAGAAATTATGAGTATATGAGATGTGTGAATTATGTCTGACATGCATGCAGTCCAGTGCAACTCTCCCTCTCTCTCTTTCTCTCTCTCTCTCTCCATTCAAAAACAGCTTTCTCCATTAGCTTTTGAATCCCTGTGACCCTGTAACAGAATCACTGTCCTTAGCAGACTCATGTCTCCAGTGTGCCACCGGAAAGGCTACATATACACAAAGAAACCAGCCAGCAAAATGCCCTAAATGTGGCTAACCTTACAGTAAACAGGGGAGTGGGGAATGCACATGTTCAGCACAGGAAAAACAAAGAATACTGCTCAGAGTTGCAGCTGGGTTGCTTCACTGGCAGTCCCAGTTGGTGGCTCACGTGTGGTAAAGCCGTATTGTCTTTGTTGTCTTTTGGATTTATCACAGAGTGTGAGGAGCTAACAAAAAGCTTTAAAGCTGCATTAGAGCAGGATACCACCACCTTTCTGCAGCATGTTAGTGAAAAGTCACACTGCTGCAGTCATTGGGGGCAGAGGATGACCAAATGTCTATTCATAACTATACAGTATGTGTCATATGGCTGTCAAAGTTTTTTGGTTCGTATATCCAATTCATATATACTATTGTATGTGTGAGGGGTACCATTTTGTACACAACACAGCCATTTAGGTCAGTAATTCCAATATGTATATATATATGAACACTTTATGAAAGGCTTTGAGGCAGTGTAATGACCAAAAGAAGTGTTCGACGTCTTTAAATTTTCTCAAATTGTGTGTAGACTATTCACAATACCCTCCTTTTGCTTCTATGACAACATTGCAGACTCTTGGCATTCTTTCAGACAGCTTCCAGATGTAGCCACCTGGAATGCTTCCCCAGATAGCTAGCTAGCTAGCTAGCTAGATAGATAGATAGATAGATAGATAGATAGATAGATAGATAGATAGAATATCTAGTTTGAAGGAACAGCAGCTAGCACTTAGAT
>JAODJW010000094.1:27541935-27561909 GCA_026777045.1 Hyperopisus bebe
TTCCATAGATTGGCCAAGAAAGTTGATTGAATTATGACCAGGCCTCCATCATCGCCTGACATAATGCCCACTGAGAGTTACAGGGCCTGACTAAAGTATGGGATTTGCCAAGATGATAAGCAGTATACTTCTCAGAGCAGCATCTAGGAGGCCGTCCTAGCTGACGTAGCTAATTCAGGACGGGATTAAGTCAAAAACTTGACTGGTTCAATGGCGAACAGGCTCATTACGGTCATTCAGAAGAAAGGTGGCTGTACAGAATAATAAACTTGGTGAAGTTTGTTATTCCTTATATAGACTGAATATGACAATTTTATTATTATTTCTGTTGATGGTGAAGTAAGAAAATCCACTTAGTTTCTGATTGCCTAATATTTCTGCGCACTAAAAATCAAGAGTTTTTCTTTTATCTTTGTTTGTGAAAGTCTAATGTAACATTTTTTCTCTAAATATATTTACTTGGAGCAAAAAAAAAACTTCAGAATATATTTTTACAAGTCTGCCCAACTTTTGCTAAAAAATATGTCTGGAAATAGTACTTGCCTAATAATTCTGCACACAGTGTATATATATTCACAAATGCACACACACACACACACACACACAGACACACACACACACTATGTATAGAGAGAGAGAGAGTTTTATTGTATTGCTAAAATCAGATAAAACTGTCCCCTTCCTCATATCACTTACTTTCTGCCCAATTGACTTCAGTTAGACCTTGACATTCTTCTCAACAGGTGACTATGGAAGATGGAAAACCAGATAGTCTGTGATTGCAGTATTTTCCCGATACGCCATACACACTGCCTCTGGTGATACTATAGACTACATCTAGGCTAATTTGTCTGTTAGCATTTGCACAAGTGGTTCAACCACCCTGTTGGTTTCCTGCAGGTTTAATAATATGGTTGTAGATGTAAGTTTTTGTTTAACTCTTCATCATGTTAACTACAAGCTTAAAAGCCCTGCCCTGCATGAAGATTTTCTTTAAAAGCATTCATGTGTTATTTTGCATGAACATAAAACCACAGATTTTAAGCAGATGTCTTATCCATCTTGAGATCTTCGGGCCCATGTTGAGAGTACTGTTAATCCCTTACTTCAGGAGAGATTTGAGGTATTTGTATATTTGTTAACAGAAAAACAGTAAGCAGTAAGTCATTTTAGCCTGTTTGTGAATGTTAAATATTATTTACAGATCACCGGCTGTGCAGAAATGATACGAGGGTAAGAATTTTGAGGTTTCAAGTACGAGTTCTGGGTGTAGCTGAAGAAGATCAGGTTCAGTGGGTAAAGGCCTGATAAAGTCTGAAAAGGTTACAGCTCATTTTGTTTACAACCGATTACCTTTAGTGAATACAGACCTGCATGTTTGTAAGCAGATTTTAAGATTTGTTTCAAGACACTAATTGGAACATCAGCAAATCACCCATGAAACGTTCAGAGACAGAGTTTATCATTGCGAGGGCTGGCCGCGCATTTTTCTTATTTAAGCAATTTTACAAATATCAGAAACAGATCAAAGAAACAAATCATTGTTCTGAGAACATATAAGAATATTTTGTTTCGGTTTTCTTTTTGTATTATCCAGGGTACTTAAACCGGAAGAGAGTACACAATACTTTTGAAAAATGAGTACGAGTAATATGGTCAATGAGTCAGCAGACACCATCAAGTGAAATTAATGCAACCCAAAACAGTATCCTATACCACCTGACAAATACATTTCTTTCACTTCTTCATTAAATAAAAAACCTGATGCATTGCAAGATACATGTTTTTATTTTTTTTTCTAACCAATTATCCACCCTTTCATAACTTTTTGAAATCATGGGAGGAAGGGGGGTTTGTGTTTTCTTGAACCATTTGTCTGCGCATGTTTGCACTGATATTGGCAGCATGCGTTCTATGGCGGGAGTACACCTTAGACACGACCCCAATCCATCACAAGCAGACCCAGGGACTTGGGGAGGCTGGGATAGGCCAGGCTACTCTTGGGATTGGACAGGTGCCAACCAATCATGTTTTTATTATTGTTGTAAATAGGAGGGAAGGAAAACTATTTTAATTGCTGGCTGTGTGAACGTTTTCCCTCAAACACCCACCCCAGGGAATCTTGTGGTCCACCCTACAGCTGGGCCTCAATATAAGGCATTCAGACAGACACACATTTACCTGCAGAATCGCACAGACCGTGGGAGGACTGTCATGGTGTCGCAAGCTATAAAATACTCAGTTAATGTATGCATTGCACATTATAGTCTGAAACTACATAAGAGAACAGAGTGTGAAAGGGCCCAGATTGAGACTGTATCAGGACAGACCCTCAGGTAACTGGCTGCTTGCATGGATCTGTTCTGCTTCTTGGCCAGTTTTGGTGTCCAGATGTGTTTGTGTACTTTGCTTTTGCTTTGACAGGAACCCGTGACCAGTGCCTCTGTCCCAAAAATCGATTGTGAAAGCTGCTTGAGTGTGCAGTCAGAGGTAATTGTAGGGACTCTGGGGGCCATAAGCAAAAACTCCGTGAGGCCCCCTAACCCCCCCCCACCCCCACATGGTAAAATGTATTACCTTTATTTTACTGTGATGTGTAAATTAACAACATCAACAAAAATAATTCAATAAACACAAGACTTTTATTTTCACTTCTGTGAAAAACAGAATACACAAAGAGAGCAGATTTGTTGTTGTAATGTACTATGTAATCGGCTGTCCTCGGGGGTCTCCTCCCAGGCTGGGGCCCCCTGGCTATTGCCTACCCTACCTGTCCTGTCTCTGCGCCTCTGTGTGCAGTTTTCCACCTTTGCCTTTTCCCCGATACCTTCATACACCCATTCACTTCTAGAAGGGCATCCCCAGATACAGCTTTGCTCCATTCCAAAAATGGCACCACTGTCTTCTGCAGTTTTCCTTACAAGCTCAGAGCAAAAAAAAACTGGGGGCTGATGCCGCTTCAGCCCTGGACATTGGCAAAAGATCCTTACCGAGGTAATACAATTCTTCTACCCCTTTGCATGTTGTGGTTATAAAACACAGCCGTAGGACTAGATACGCGCCAAAATAAATGTTATGACACCGTTTCTGTAAATGTGAGGAGTGTTTCTTAATTTTTATGATGGTGGCGTACCTTACGTGAATGATATAATGTCTTGTTGTCACAGCTGCACAATAAGACAAGTTGCCAATATAATATAATGATGCGATTACATGAAACATTTAAAGACATATAAAATGCTATATAATTATTTAGTATCCAGTGTTGTGTGGGGTCCGGAGCCTATCCCAGAGGCTACAGGTTCAAGGCAGGGTACAACCCAGGATTGTGGGCAACCTTTCACAGGGAACAATGTCTGCATATTTATCTACATGATTTAAGATTTTCAGCAATGCCTGTAAACTAGAAGCTTGTGTTGAACCTAATTAGTTGTGATTTTTGTTCTATGCTAAGAAACCAGTTGTCTAATTATCTCCTGGTGATGACTCACATGCCCAGTCATTCACTGCAGTTTTTCTTATATGTATATATTCTACAAGTTACATAAGCAAATGTTACTTCTTTCTCATACCCTTTTTCGTCTTCCTCTTTATCTTATCCTGTCATAAACTGATGCTTTCTCTGAGCAGTCATTTCTGTGGCAATGTTAATATAATGACAAGATACCGATTCCAGTGAGCCTGATTGAAGAAGCAGTACTGTCTGAAATAGCACCTGTGTTTAATCATTTAGGGTAGCCATTCGCTTGTAGATGATATCCGGAGGAGAGTCTGAGGGTGATTCCTAACCAATCATAGAACACTCTACTGTACGTAGCTAGGACATGAATTGTGGCCCATAAAGGGAAACGTTGTCTTTTTGTATCCCAAGCTTCCTAAATGAAACTGACCACATTCAGAAAGCTTCAAAGAGTTAGTCAGCGGGCTGGCTTGGAAATGGGCACAGACAAGACAAGAGACAAGACAGGAGAAGACTGTTAGGCTACCAGAACTTTGGTTCAATAGCTAGGAGGTAGGCTTTATACCTGCATGACTGGTACTCAAGGATGTGTGTGGGTCTTGTTTGGTAGGTTTCCTGACTTGGGTCAATATGGAGGGCCTACAGTAAAACTACAGTAAAAGCCTGGCTGTTCTGGAGAGAGAAGAGACACTCAGGGACTGGCAGATGGCACTGGGAGATTTTACTGGCACACTTGAGGTGTGCAGGGAACATGAACCAAGCAGCATACAAAAATCACTTGGTTTTTAACTTAATGCAGCCAACGTGCAAAACCAGGAGAACCAACTATTGCTCTAAACTTCCTTATACTCAGTTAGTTACAGGTGAGTAGCAGCGATTTTCCTCCAACTTCAAGCTGCCACCGAAACATCCCCACCCATATTTTTAAACATATATGTGTTATAAATAAGGTTATCTACAGATACGTGGATGGCAGTAATAATCCAGTAATGTTCAATGAATGAAAGCAAGATGATGCCACAGCATTAACACACGTTCTTTAGATAATTGTGTAATTAGTTATCTGTGTCATGATATCTATGTCAAATGGTAATTAAACATGGGGTTCCTACAGGTACAGCTTCGTGAAACAGGAGAAAGGCAGTTTCGACAGACCTGATGGTCAGGAAAGCAAAACTTGCACTTGGAAATGCAAATTATATATACTTAATCATGCACTTTTAAATTACATGATAATTGCTCATCACGATAGTTCCTAATCAGTCACAGAAAACTTTAAGGGATGAAGATTTTTAATAAGCTGAAAAACAATCCAGCCTGGTTCTAATTATGATTGTAATTTATTTATGTATTTTTTAAGTAAATATATATTCATCTTCTAGTTGCTTATCCAGGGACTTGGAGCCCATCCTAGGAAGCATTGGACACCCCCTCAGTGGTATGCTATCCATCACAGGGCATATTCATGTAAATAGTCCAGTTGAAAACATTTTAGAATTTTAAACAAATTTGCTAAATGTTCTGAACTTGGCTCCACCATCCAGACCCTTTAATTAGCCAATCTGTTTTTATTTTCATAGTTGCTAGTTTGAAATGGCAGCAATAACTAGAAAAGCCAGCACTGCGATCGCATGTTTTTATTTTGGTGTCCTAGTCTTGTTTCTGAAAACAGACCCCATCATATATCTTACCCAAAACATGAGATTCAGAATTTTGAATTTTTGAAATTTGAGTTGCATGGTTCCCGTGATACATATAGTGTTTACGAGCTGTCAAGCAATAAACTTATGACTCTAATATTTGCTTATTAATTGTGTGGAAAAGCAAAGCCATCGTTGGAGTTGAAAATTTGCAGTTTTCTAGGCAAGTTTATTTATAAAGCACATTTTCATGAAGTCCTATTCCTAACAGACAATATAAAATAGGGAAAAAAATTGCTAAAAGCATGTAAGATAAAGTAAAAGGTATTTTGAAAGATTACCATAATAGTTTACCCAAGAATATAAAACTAATGTAAGCATTATAAAATTAAATAGAAGAAGCAGAAGAAAAAAAAAATTAATGTTAAGATTTAAAATTGACTAAGGCTGGGGCACACTTTGGGGAGCTGTTTTCAACCTAAGGGCCGTATATTGGCTAAAAGCCATTTAATTACTTTAAGTTTGAACTTAAGGAACCACAAGCTGAACAGTTCCCAAGGATCTATACGATCAATCAGACCGTCCAGGTCAGAGATATATTTTGGGTCTAAGCTATTTTAAATTTTATGAATGTACTGTAAAATCAATTCTAAAAGTAAATGGGAGGCAGTGCTGTGATTTTAAAGTGAGTTTTTTTCTAGGCATTTGACCAAATTCTAGTATTAGAATTTTGAATCAGTCGTTGCTGATTAATGGGCTTTTTGGCAAGAAAAGCCAGGAGACCCTGCCAACAGTCCACCCTACAGGAAGTAAAGGTTTGCAAATTAAGCTTCTGTATTTAACTACATTTTTCGGATGGTAAAACTCCCGTTTTTTATTATTCCTTTAGTGTGGCAGCTGAAATTCAGATCCCAATCTAGTATTACACAAGATTATTGTTCTGGATTGTTGTCATTAGTGATGTAGAGTCAATATATGCTTCAATTCTAAGCCTTTCATCTTCGTTACCAAAAAGAATGATCTCAGTCTCTTCTTTGTTTAATTGAAGGAAGTTCACTTGCATCCAGTTTATTTGCTCCAGGCATCGATACAGTGAGTCTATAGTCATCAGATGAAAGCACTAAACACTGGGTGTCATCTGCATAACTATAATAGCCATTCTTGCTGCAGAATTCAGTCAAGCGGAAGCATATAAATGTTGAATAATGTAGCCCAAGAATTGATCCCTGGGGAGCTCCATATGACATTAAAGCTCATTGAGATCCATAAGTGCCACCAGTGACAAAACAACCCCTGATTTCTAAAGAAGTCCTGAACCACCAAAGGACCTATTTTTTCCAACCAGTTTGGATACATTTTATGGTCAATGGTATCATAGGCTGTATCAAGGTCCAATAACACCAGGACTGTACCAGTGTTCAGGCCAGTGTCATTTAGTACTTTTAATATAGCAATTTCAGAACTGTGATCTGGCCAGAAACCTGAGGGTTGTCAAAGACCCATTCAGGTTTTAAAAAGGCATTCAGAATGACTTTACATTAATGAATCATGACATCATTTCTCAAAATGAAGACTTCTTAAAATCATGAAATCATGACTTAATTTCATGAAGCCATGGCTTACTATCATGAAAGAATGACTTAACATCAAAAAAATCAAAACTTTCTCATTAGCCTTGTCTATGAATGGCAGATTTGAAATAGGCCTGTGACTGTTTAGTACAGATGATCCTGATTTCTCTCTGTCAGTAGGGCCTTAATATCTGTGTTTTTCAATGATGTTGAAAGAACTGCTGATGGTAGGGAGCCATTCACTAGATGCAACAAATCCTATGCTAAGCAACTAAGATATTTTTTAGGAAGCTGGAAGGCTAAACATTGAAAGAGCAGGGGGAAGGTTTAAGGTACACAACAAACTCCTCAAGAGTGTTGCAGTCAATGGCACTAAATTCAGACATAATAACCAGTCGTCACAGGGGCTGACAACAGTGGCAAAGTGCAGGTATTGTTGATGGTTCCATTAATGACTATTGAGAAAAAAGATCTCATTTTGGTAATCCAGAGTTGAAAGTGTAAATCCTGATTTGCCGCAGCTTTGGTACGTCTCCGAAGGGAAGATAACTTATCAGATCCTACATTGTTCAGAAGTCCAGGTTTTGTGCTCTGTATGCCAGACTATGTGTCTTCATGCACTGGCCGTCGATGCAAGCAGGTTCTGTCCACCATCCCTGCCATGACGTCCAACTTCTGCAAAGCTCACCATGTACAGCTTTTGCTGAGACTGAGTGGCAGACGTGCCCAATTTTGTGCTGTTTAGCAGCTCACCAATTAAATGGCTCATGCATGTTAGACCTAAACATGTTCAATTAAAAAGATTAAAAAAGAAGAACGAGATCCAATCATGACGCAATTCCCAAACACTGACATCCACCCCAAGTCTAAAATGTGAAGTTTTGCCTTTACTTTAATTGACCTCTCTATACCAGCGATAGTGTGTAGTAACTTCTATTTTCATCTTAATCTTATGAAAGTTTCTCACAGCCCATCTGTGTGATGAAGTCAACGAGGCTTCACTCACACCTACCTTTCTATTCTCTACCTGCTACCTTCCTACTCCTGTAAAAACAGATATTCAATAATTACATTTAAAACCAGAATATGACTGACTACTTAAGATAAATAATAAGTAATATTTTTATTGGATAGTTATTTGCATGTTCAGATTTTGGTCAGTCTGTACAGCTATATATAACTTTCCAGAAAATGCGGCAGTCACGCTCACACACCCTCGGTCTGCTGGCTATCTCCCAAACTCCACAACCTCTTCACAATTCATCCCTGGCAGCACTATGCTAACCTGCTCTGGAGCCAGTACAGCCTGCATATGTCCTTGAATTAATCATCAAAGGTTTCCTGGCCGTGCTGGTGATTTTGCTGAAGCTGGCTCAAGAAGGGAAGTCATATAGACTCTTCAGGAGCCATGCTACCATTCATTTGCCATCTGGGCTGGAAAATATGCCATAGTATGTTGGATTCTTAGAGCCAGACAGCATGGTTCTGCAAGCACCTAACGCTTAAAAAAATGACTATTTGCATTTCTTTCCAGGCCACTGCTGAAAAACAGCAAACAAGTGTCAAAGCCGCACTGTGGGTTTAGTGGCCTCCTGATAGTTTCTGCTGATTTAACCTGCGTGGTTGGGATGTGGGGACATGTTATTTTGGGTAAGGAGGAAATTCTGATGCACCAACTGAGAATTAGTAACATAAATGGAACTGGATGACAGCATGGAGTCAAATGATACAATTTGTTTTAGGTTTTAAATATATTCTGCAATCTTAAATGTGGCCTGATGAAAATTAAATGAGCTTCCTTTTTGAAGTTAACCTTTATTTGCCATTTGCACAAGTATGAGTACAGGTACATTAGAATTCTTATTTTCACACATCTCATCGCGCTCTTTCCTTGAGACACACACATATCCATATATAGCCGAGAGCAAAACTGGGGTCTGACCACAGAGTCAGGCTATTTATTTGGGCGCCATGGAGCATGTTGGTGGGGTCTTGCTCAAGGTCCCAGTGGAGATATCACTACTATGCCGAGGCCAGGGATCAAACTGACACCCTTTCAGTCGCAGGCACAGAGCTTTAATTGCTGAGGTACACACAGCAAAATTATAAAGCAATATCATTCTGTGGACTCAGAGCAGATAATTTGATTGTGTTTTGCCCCCTTGCCATGGAAACATAGTAGATCAGAACTGCTGAAGGCTGTAAATGCTAACCGTAAGTTTAATGAGGATTGGTTGGAGGACTGAGAACATTGTTACTGGCCAAAAACAATCAACGGTCTTGAAGTAGTGTGAATGTAGTAGTAATGAAACAGCACATGGAGAGCACTGAAAGGTTTTGTGTAGACGACGTTCTGTAAGGCGCAGCTGTTAAGAGTACTCATGGTTATTTGATATTGTGTTCTGTTTCTTAAACAGGCAAAATTGTTTTTTTAAAAAAGATTTAAAAATCATTTTAACTAGTTATATTTCAAACTTTGCTTACTGTACATTCAAACTGTATTACAGACAATATTCAGATTTTTTTTTTGCCAAAAATTTGTTTTGCTAAATATTCTAAAGCCTTTCTTCTGTGTTGTGTTCAGAGTTGCAGTCAGGGCCCATCCTCAGGAGCAGAGTGTAGCAGCCAATCGCAGGACACGTGCTCAGTCACCCAGAGAATCCGCCCAGACCACACGAAGGCTCGGGTTAGGCTCGGCTGATGGGTGGCAGTGTCAGCTTTCACTTGGCACTGAGCTACCCGAATTGGGCCTAATGTGAATTATGCACGGTAACCCGGCTGTTTGGCCAATTCATTTATGCCACCATTGGCTAAAGTACGCTCAGATTGATGGTGGCGTATCACAAGGTCACATAAATTGTGCCCTTCCATTTTTAATGACCCAGTATTCAAAAGAAGAAGTCTATAGACCATGTTTGTGTCAATAGCATGGTGTTATTATTCTTTGTGATATTTTTATGAAAAGGCTGTTATATAAGCTAACTCAAAATTAAACAGGATTTCTGTTATTCAAATATTATTTATGAAAATAGTAAATGATTTCAAAATTTTATTAACATTCATTATAATATAAAATATTTGTAGAAGCAGTTAAATAGTCTTTCTGATGTTTGTGGGAGCAATTCAGTTGCAAGTATTCAAAAGTAGGCCTCATATTTCACAAGAGAAATGCACAACAGAATGTAATGAATTGCATGGCAGCCCGAGTTGCTCCAACTCACTGGTCTAAAGGCGGTCTGACCCAATGGGCCGGAAGGTGAGAGACTCTTGGCCCAATTGTGGTTTGAGTGCTTGGGCCGGAATCGGACCTAGATTCAAAACGGATGTCGGCCGATCCTACCCTGGCTGATTGAAGCCCAAATCAATTTTGCTATCTGGGCACCGTGCCACTTTGCCACATTCCTAATAGAAAGTGGTCACTGTGGGAGCATCCACTGAAACAGGGCACTGTATTTCAGTCCCTCCTCAGGGATCCATGGGTAGGGGAAAATGAGATAAGTGTAACAGAAACATCAGGGAAAAAAAACAGAAAGTTCAAAAAAATGAAAATACATGAGTCGAGTGGCAGCAACAGTGAGCAATTTCTGTTATGCTCATTCATATGTACAGTGGAAATGAGGAGCAGGTGATCTGAATTGGCTCCAATACACGTAGTTACCAGATTTTCCCGTCCAAGACAAACAGCAGCCCTGGACAACCCCAGCTAGTGGACCACCCTGAAGTGAGAGGACTGTAGTGTCAAATACCACTAAGTGATGCATTTGTTGGTCTCCTTATTCAGTGAAACAACTGAAAGGGTCTGTGGTCAAACCACAGGCTAAATGGCCTAATCTAAAAGCAATACCCAAGGGTGAGTAGTGTCATCTGGACAGCCAAGCATTCCTAGTGGTCTTTCAAGTTGAGAGACTGAAACTAATATACAGCACCGGGCATTCCTTATCCTCCACCTTTCCTGGGAGAGGAGCACCCCCGTACCTCCATCTAATGCAATCCCTCTAAACGTGGCCACCCGTACTGTGAAGAAACGCTAGTTACAGCACAGTTTCATTTCGCTTTAGTTTTCCACTGCAGGGGGGTCGGCTCGGTAAAGGCGTGGCCGGGTTTGGAGAGGGACAGTGACCTAAAACCGAAGAGACTTTTTGCTGTTCAGACAGTGTACATCATGATTTACTATGTGCTAATTTCCGCTATCATGTCTTATGTTAGCATCAAATGCTAAGGGAATTAGCATGAACTTTTGTAAATTTGCATTACAAGGTAGGAGGTTGCAAATTTTCATGCTCAGGAATGCATCAACACGTCGCAAAGTGCGATACTATTAATAATGAATAATAGGTGACGTTTTACATTAACTCTACCTTCATAATGCATTAATTATGCATTCAGAGAACATTCATGTTGTTTAACATCCTAACATACCTTAACAGTTTTAATATACATTAATAACAAAAATTATAGTAATAATAACAGACATTATAATCGTATAATGTTTTTAATAATGTATATTAAAGCAGTAAGTTAGGATGTTACATTATACTTACATGCTGTTCATGAATGTCTCATGAATGCATAATGAATGCACTATGAATGTGAAGTTAATGTTAAGCATCACCGAATAATATATAGATTACACCCTTTTTCCCTCCAGATAGTCCACGCATATCGCCACAGATCACCGATCTCTCCACGCATTTCAACCAATCAGATGGGGGTAACCAGGCTTGGTCATGCTATTAAGCAGGGCCATGTCAGCGTAGTTATGGCAAAGGTATGGCTTGCATAATTTACAATGGAAAATTGACTCTTCGCGGTATGGCTTTGGGTACGGCTCAGTTCTTGGTGGCAGCAAAACCGCGCCACATCTGACCAGTTGTTGGAATCTGTTTTGGGTGACCAGTGTGAAGAGCTATTACTGATGTTAATTAGAGAAAGCCTCTCCTGTGTTTTGGACACTTTGGACTCACTGCTGCTGGGGAATGTATTTGAGATCGCAACTATTTATCTTTCAAGCTGAATCTTAGAATATCCATCTACCTATTTAGAATACTTCTCAGAATTGGCGGTAAGGTCTGTCTCCCTCAATAGCTGCAGGATTGCCCTCTTATTCTGCTTGGCGGTAAGGTCTATCTCCCTCAATAGCTGCAGGATAGCCCTCTTATTCTGCTTGGCGGTAAGGCCTGTCTCTCTCAATAGCTGCAGGACTGCCCTCTTATTCTGCTTGGCGGTAAGGCCTGTCTCCCTCAATAGCTGCAGGATTGCCCTCTTATTCTGCTTGGCGGTACGGCCTGTCTCCCTCAATAGCTGCAGGATTGCCCTCTTATTCTGCCTGGTGGTATGGCCTGTCTCCCTCAATAGCTGCGGGATAGCCCTCTTATTCTGCTTGGCGGTACGGCCTGTCTCCCTCAATAGCTGCAGGATTGCCCTCTTATTCTGCAAAGATAAATATTGCATCTTGGTAGCCCAATACAGGCAGTTCCCAGGTTACGAATGAGATCCGTTCCCTTAGTCTCACTTTGTCGAATTTGTATGTTGGTCAGAACAATAATAATACAATACATAATAACAGTAATAATAATACAATAATAATAAAAGTAACTACATACACTTGCATTATCTTAACTTATTCTTTTATGGTGTCTTGCACTGTCTTGCACTCTTATTTACATTCCTGTTTTTACAGCATTCTGTGAAGCATTCCCCCTGTATGTCTTGTAATTCACGTCCTATACATGCTAAGCACTGCACCACAAACAATTCTGGTATGTTTGTACATAATGGAAATAAAGTGTGTTCTGATTCTGATATGGTACTGTACTGTACCAGACTTCGAACCAAGAGATCACTGAAGCCGTTTAATTTTTTCACAAGCGTCACATGCATTCATCATTACGGACCATTGTATACTGTATAACTCAAATTTTAATAGAATAGGCTTTATGGTGGTCTATTTGTAAATACGAGTTGTCCATAAGCTGGACATTCTTAACCCAGGGTCTGCCTGTATATAGACAGCTTACTCACAAAGAAAGCAGTTTAATTTTTGAATTTCTTTCAAATGTAGATTAATAATCCAATTAGAAACCCCTACTAATTTATCCATAGTTAGCATCCTACCTTAATGAACAAGAAACTATTCAAGAAAGACTGAGCCATTTGTACTTGTGCCAGTAGCCAGTATGTCATTGCTGTGCAGGGGAAAGTCAGTAGGGCAGGAATGCCATGTAGCCATATTGATTAGGAGCCGCTTCCTGAAGAGTGGCTTACAGAAAAACCCCAACTCCACCATGGCTGTTTATGAAGTTGCCTAGGTAACAAAGTGGGGAGGAAAGGAAGGAGTAGAGGGGAATTCCTAACAAGAATGCAAGAAAAGGTAATGAGATGTGCAGGAGGGAGGAGGTACTCCGTGATGTCACAGGAAAGGAAAGGTGGAGTCAGAGGCAGAGAAGGCTGAGTCCAGACTTGAGCCTGGGAGGTTTCCTGTTGTCTGGGCAGACAGCCAGGTAACACACACCCAGCTGGCCATCTGCAGCCGGACTGGGGGCGACCGACAGCTGAGCCAAACTGGAGAGGTCTATGGCAGACTGAAGGTAGGTGTCATCCGGTGAGTGGAGCTGACTGCAGCCACCACTTACAGTACAGGAAGGTAAGAAGGTAAAGAGTTATGTCTCATCCTTCAGCTTCTCGCAGTGCTAACTCTAATAACACCCCCCACCATGATAGTAATCAGTCTGTTCAACCCTTGGCCAGTGACATTGTCAGAGAACTAAAACTATACTCATTTAATTCCTTTTTCAGGGACCCCCCCAGGCGGGGGGAGACAGGATCAACATGAAAGGTCTCAGGAAAAAAATATGTTGTACAGTTTGGGGAAAAGCGGCACAAAAACATAGTGGATAAAGAGCCTTTTGAGGGGCAGTGACACTGCATTGTGTCACCAAGGGCCAATCGGTTGTAGGAACTGTGGGAATGAAGGGTAGATGTAACTCAACTAGCCTCATTACTCAAAACTCTAATGTTCAGATGGTCGCTCCTCCATAGTCACACCTTCACAAGAGCATAGATTCAAGACGACCCACACACTTATATTTCTGATGACCCTATAAGCAAGTGATGCTGAGGGGCAAATATCCCTAAGATAAGAAACTATTATTTAAAGATAGAATTTTCAGGTCCAACTATTGTATTTTAGCTACTCATGATATTTTACATAAATATCCATTCATCTAACTGCTATTCCCTCGGAGGTGTAGCCCAGCTTTGCAGCCTATACTGCCTGCCATAGATCCATCCATCCATGGCTCATATGCATTTATGGTCCATATAGGGTCACAGTGACCTTGGTTTGTATTCCAGGAAGCACAGTGCCAAAGGCAGTGGGGACACTGGACGGGATTCCAGTTCAGCACAGGGCATAGTCATGCTGCAGTACTGGCGGAAAACCGGAGTGCCTGAAGCCAGCATGAATAGTGGGATAAAACGCAAACTCCACATACACAGTGACGGGGGTGGGAGTGAAATCCACGACCTGGAAGCTTGAAGCCACTGTGCTGCCCACTGAGCCACCATTCTGCAGTGATGCTGTGGATGACATATAACAGTGTTCACTGCAGTTAGGTATATCCATAGTCAGGTTTGATATATTTACTATCAGTATTATAGACCAGTGTTTCTCCTGGCAGGGAGCTGGGAGGGAGCAAAAATGTGGACTGTCTGGCAGGGAGCTGGGAGGGAGCAAAAATGTGGACTGTCTGGGAGGGAGCAAAAACATGGGCTGCCTGTAGATTCCGAGGACTGGGTTGGGAAACGCTGGTGTATAACATATTATCATTTTATTTAATAATTAATTTAATTTAATAATTAATTAATATTTAATTAAATATTTCTTTTAACATACCTTCAATACTTTCTAGACTTTGTGCTGGGGTTTCATTTGTGATGACACAGAAATCGGTGAATGGGTATCATCCATGGGATGCCAGTCAATCACAGGCACATACATTCATACACGAAGTCACTCACTGTTGGACTTTTAGAGGCACCAATTCACTTGACTGCACACTTCTGGACTGCAGGATGATTTCCATGTCAAATAGGAGACAGGCATAACTATTGAGCCACTATGGCAACCTTTAGTTATAAAATAATATTCTTTACATGGGGCAGAACATGTAGCAGTGCAGGAGTGAATAACAAACTGGCTACACAATAGCAATTATCTGTTTCTAATGAGTTATTAATTTTTATCAGGAACAGAAATGAAGAAACAGGCGTTATTATGAAATACTGCTTTGGGCACCAGACAGACAGCATTTAAGGGCATTTAAACAAGAGCTCCTTTACAGTTAGCCAGCAAAGTTTTCTGAACAAATTACACAACGATAAAAAGAGTAAGAGAACAGTGATCACTTTATTAAATTAATGTGTCGGCATTGTGTATGCTATTGTGCAGTTCCATTGTGTATGCTATTGTGCAGCCCATGAACAAACAGAAAACAGTGGATTTTTCTTCATACACATCTAGAAAAGATTCAGTAAGGGACCAAGGATCTTCTACTATTGTACCAAGTACAAATGAGACCATATTAAAATAAGAGAACCATGTGGGATCTTTTTTGTTTCGTTAAAATCATTGATTACATGAATGTGGTGTGATAGCGTAGTACGAAGCAATAGTCGCAAAACAATTTGTTTAGACAACTAAAATATTTTACCCAAGGAAGGTAAGAATCTCAAGGGTATTACAACTACCCCAGGCCGTAATCATTACACTAACTGGATATCCTCCTTTTTACCATATGCTCAATTATCTGCTAATGGAGTAATCAAGATTGCTTTAAGGGTGGGTTGAGATTATACTACAGTCAATGTACTTTGAGTCACTAAGACGAGACCCTAAGGCATTTTAGCTCTTGCTGA
Source organism: Hyperopisus bebe (assembly GCA_026777045.1). Lineage (NCBI taxonomy): Eukaryota > Metazoa > Chordata > Actinopteri > Osteoglossiformes > Mormyridae > Hyperopisus > Hyperopisus bebe. The sequence continues at coordinate 27,557,523 of JAODJW010000094.1, forward strand.
CGGGGGAACTTATTTTGACAGGAGAACTAAGGTAATGTCAATGGGAGAAAGATGTCATAACATGTTACCTTAGAGAGATAGAATTACATCAGGTCCCAATTATCAATCATGTTCTTAAGAAATTGTGGTTGTGACAACCACACAACTGATTTTCCTTGTGAGAATTTGCTCCTTGGTTGCTTGAAACATCACATCTAAGCAAATATTTGTGACCAGCTGAAAGACAAGGTGACTTATGACCTACAATGAGAGATTACTGAGCCTCTGTTTAATAACAGTGGTGATTTTTTTTGCCATGTGTATCGCTGATGTTTGAAGTTTGTAATAAAATTTGAGGTAGCCATTGGAATTGCTCTTGGTTAAACTGATATGTATATAATTTGAAGAAAATCAATGTGTTTGTGGACTAAATTAACTTTGTACATTCGTGCTGTGGTCAGTTAATAAACTATATTTATCTAATTAATGGCAGGTTTCCCTTGTAAAAGGTATCACATAACACCAACACAAGCACAAAATCCCAGAGCACATCCATCTTCTTTAGCTTAACTGTAATACTGTAAGCATACAGTGACACGAGATGCGAGACAAAGGACTCAAAGGCCAGCATTTGGTGAACAAAAGGGGCTTATTGAAGTGAATGGGAGCACAGAAACAAACGAGACCATGAGGGGTCAAAACAAGAAGGTGAGTGCGGGGAAGGACACAGGCAGACAGGATGAGCTACGTCACTGACTGGAATGGGGCTGACGAGACAAACAGGTATTTAAATACAAAGGCTAATGAAGGGTAACAAGCAACAAGCATGGCTCATCAGGACCGCGTCAGGGTGGAGACAGGAGGGTCAGGTGGGCGTGACAGGCGGGACATAACATACAGAACAATATGCAATCAAATTTCACTAATTTGATACTTCAGAAAGTATGATCACAGTGTTTCTAGGATTGAAATTACGCAAATGAAAATCCAAACCTATACTCTATGATTGATGTAAACACTAGGATTCATCTACAAAAAAAGACATGCGGAGACAGACCAGAAAAAAGTGCTTCATCCCAATCTGCTTCTGTCTGTAAACTTCCTTCCAGTCTCATCTGCATTCCGAAAGAGTCATAACACTCTTTCTTCATTGGTTAGATGCAGCTGCTTTATCTCTGAATCAGGCAAAGTCACCCTCAGGGATTCACAAAAAAACCAAAACTGGCTCGGTGAGAGCACATAGGAAAATGTCACTGTCAGGAAGCCCAGTGGCGTGTTTCTCCAATTTTTTAAGAACTACATGTAGGTAAAGTCTTATTCAAAATGCTGCATGGGCACAAAGCATTCCAACAGTCTAAAAACAGGAAAATGGAAACACAACCGATGGACCAATCTCACAAAACCCCATTCACACAGAGCCCCAGGCAAGGCGTGCTGTTTTCATTATATAGAAGCCAGCCCCGTACGTCTAGGTCAGGGTGAGGTCACGGGAACCACCCTCATCATCCTTGGAGTGATCAAAACAGGAGTGTCCATGGCAATTCAGTCACCGGCATGACGAAGAAGGGAAAAATTGCGATTTGCTGTGTTTGTTTATTGTGGTCTTATGCCTTTAGGGTTCAGGGTTCAATTCCTGCTGCAGTTGTGTGTGGGCTTCCTCTGTGAGCTCTGGTTTCCTCTCACTGCCCATGTGGGTTAAAAGTAGGATAAGTGTGTGTAAATTACCCTTGTTACATATGCATGTGCCCTGTGACAGGCTACCATAACATTCAGGGTGACCCAGCAGTGGATGAGGGAATCTGACAAAATAGATAATGCCTAAGGCAGAACAAATATATAACAGGCTATTAAATTTTCCATCTAACAGTAAGTGATTAACTTTTAATAAACATAGTTGTGGAAAGTCAATGCTGTATATCATGATAGCACATTTTATGTAAAATACGCCACATGGCAAATTACCTTAAAATAATATTAGTTTTGGCTGTTACCGTGATCTTCCACTGCATAAGTAGTGGGATGATTAGATAGATGTTTTGGATGAGGATGATTGGATCACATTCACGGTTTTCCTTTCTATCGCTGGGTCATGAACTCCTGTTTGTCAAGCTTTGACAAGGATCTCTTAAGCTGCTCACTGTGCATGCAATCCAGATAAAATTCACCCACCTCTGAACCCTGCCAAAAAGGTGCTCTATTTTTGCATCCTTCTGTGAGAATGTTCCTTTTTCTGTGCAAGGTTCTAAAGATAAATTTTCTCCCATAGGGATTCATGCTGACACCCTTGTTTGTACCCTACTTGGTGCTAGTAATTACTTTGCACACAGCAGTGCGATGGAGCAAAGCAATGGCAAGCGTAAGTCAGACAAAACACTGACAACTTTTCAGAAATTCTTTCTCAGCCAGAACTAGGGCTACTTTGCTTTTCCTCTGTATTTGTTCCAGGGGAATATGTGCATTTTTATCAAAGATGAAGAAAACAGAAATCTCAGAAATACAGCCTTCAAAGTTTCTTACAATGTCTCAAAGTTGGGTTTAAAATTATGTCAGTCCTGTATATATATTCATGTCAGTCTACGTATCCGTGGCTCTGTCCTCCCATGTGACTGTCCATATCCTTCCTATTTGTGAATCTGGCTGATGGACTGTAAGGCATGTTTCTCTGTCGGTGCATTTGGAAGCGAGTCTCAAAAAACACTTTGCTCTTGTGCATGAATGGGGAACGCTGTTTTCAGTCACCAGGCAGCACAACCAGACCTGTGTGGAAGTAATGAGTTCAGGCTTCCATTTACTGTATCTGCCATCAATGTGGGCGGGGGATGGATCCACTGGTTCCATTAGTCATCGCACAAGAAGCAGCTGTTCCTATGATTAGGTGCAGCTCCCTCTAGCCATGCAGTGCTCAAAGGAAGGCAATGGTGCCAAAGTATGCATATAGGTGCATTGAAATTCTTCATAGGAATTCCATCTTGCCTTCCCTTTGAGACATAATAATGATAATAATAATACATGCAATTTATAAAGCAGTTTTCACTAGAACTAAATCTAAAACTGTTGACATAAAGTTAAAATAAGATAATAGATAAGATCATTTTTTTTTTTAAAAAAAAAAAAAAAAAAAGGAAAAGGAGAAAAATAAATAAATGAAATCCGAAATCCTTATTGAAAAAGTTTTAAGATTTGAAAATGGGCAGAGACTAGGGGGACGGTAAGTGATCTGGGAGGGAGTTTCGCAGGTGGGGTGCAGCAGAGCGAAGTGCTCTGTCCCCCATAGTGAGGAGTTTAGTCCTGGGAGCACGGAGGCGCCAACCGTTGTGATAGCAAGTTTGCTTAGTGAGAAGTTATATTAGGTATGGGGGGGGGGTGTCCCATGGATGCACTGGTAAGTTAAGAGTAGAATTTCATACTCTGTCCTAAAGGAAACAGGAAGCCAATGAAGTGATTGCAACACTGGAGTGATATGGAGTGATTTCGCATTCTGATCGGGATTGTGGTTACACTGTTTTGGGTGTATTGGAGCTTCTGAATCCTCTAGTCAAAGATCCCGAAGAGAAGCGCATTACCATAGTTTAGGCTTGAAGAGATAAAGGCTTGGATGAGTTTCTCAGAGTCTGCAAAGTTGAGGGTATGGCAAAGCTTGGCTATATTCTTAAGAAGAAGGAGGGAGATTTCTTATAAGATATCTTATATTGTTGTCGAATGTGAAGTGGGGGTCAAACCTGATGCCCAAGTTGGTTACTGTAGAGGATATTGGAATGTCTTGACTAGAAAATGTGACAGGAGTTATAGGAGAACCCTGGACTTGGTGAGAGGTGCTGACCAGAAAAACTTCTGTTTCTTAACTTTCTAGCTACAGAAAGTTGAGTTTCATCCAGGCTTTAATCTCCTCAAGGTAGGTGGTTAGAGATGATGTTGCTGCAGATGGGCTAGGGGCTGTCACTATATAGATTTCAGTGTCATCGGCTTAACATATGGAAGGAAATCCCATGCTGGTTGGGTATGTGACCAAGGGGAAGCATGAAAATGCTAAATGGAATGAGGCCAAGAACTGATCCTTGAGGAACTACAAAGGTGACAGTGTGCGTGTCAGACTTGCAGCCTCCCAGGGCTACATACTCAGATCATTCCGACAGGTAGGACTGAAACCAACTCAGTGCATATCCAGAGGGTCCACATGTAGAGTCGCTTGAGGAGAATGTTATGATCAAAGGTGTCAAATGCAGCTGTCAAATCAACTGGGATTAGAAAAGAGGGGGAACTAGAATCAGCAGATATCAGTAGGTCATTTGTGACCTGGAGCAAAGCTGTTTCGATACAATGGGCCTACCAGAAGCCAGGCTGAAATTTCTGAAAGAGATTGTTGAACTAGAGATGTTCCTGGACCTGGGCAGCAACCACAGACACAGAC
>JAODJW010000094.1:27573565-27589678 GCA_026777045.1 Hyperopisus bebe
CTGCTGAGACTGCTGCCCCCGCGACCCGACCTCGGATAAGCGGGAGAAAATGGATGGATGGATGGATGGATGGATGGTTCAGTGTTGTGATTCTATGAAACTCTGCACTGATCTGGAAAAGACAAAATCCTAAATGTCTGAATTAATATCACGTCAATGTAGCAAAAGCTTAAGTCCATATAGCAATGAAAAGAATACCAGACTTAAAAGTACATTCAAGTCTGATACATGCAGTTTTTTCCATCAAAAGAAGACAAAAATAATAATTTACTTGGGAGACATCAAACAAAGCAGGCCATCTGTCCTTGATGTCTCTGATGCTAAGCTGTTGACTGACTGTTGTCTTCTATGTGAAAAGGTTCTGCACATTAAATCCTTAATGGTTGAGCTGTTTTTTTTCTAACACTCCTCAGCTACAGAGAGTAAAAGTCCAGATCAAGATCTTTTTTCAACCAACCAGTTGAGCAGTTGAGCACAGTCACAGAGTATTCAGCTGGTTGGTTGGAACAAAATCCTGGTCTGAACTTTATTCTCTGGACCTGAATTACCCAACTCTGGTCTCTGAGGATCAGTTTGAGAAACACTGGTCTATACTACTGATAATAACTAAATCAGACCTGTCTCTAATACATGAACTATGAATATACCTAACTGCAGTATAATCTACAGAGGTGTAAAGTCCTGTTTAGTAGTATCCCATCCAAGCACTAAGATCCCATCTTGCTGCTGTGTGGTAAAAGTTCAATGTACATTCAGGCTTCATGCTTCCTGCATATGAGCTTCCTCTGCACTGTGAGCTGCTCTTTCAGGATGAGCATGTGTGAGTTTATCCCTCAGGTCCTGTGCCTACTGAGATGGATGAGCTTTGTCTCTACTTATCTGCTCTATTGTAGCCAAATACTAAGCCTTTACATGAAATAACCAGTGTGGAAATGCAAATAAAGAGCATATTGAGAAACAGAAAATGTGCAGCATCTGGTGAACTGGCTGGGATATAGAGAGCAGCATTTGATAGGTTATGTGATAACATGTTGTTGTCAACTAGAGGGTTTGGATTGTTGTCTAAGGAGGGGCTGTCAGAGAAATGCAATAACGCAAGGTTAGTAGGGGAACAGGGTAGCATGTCATCAGAATAGCAATTACATGCAAAGCTGGGAGAAGGTATGAACCCATGAATTTAGCATGGAGAAGATGAGGGAAACTAGGACTGAGGCCTGAAAGGACCTTCTATTCCAAGTTCAGCTATGTGTGTGAGGATGATCTGATGATTTATTGTGTTCAAACCTCTACACAGGTCCATGAGAAAAGGCAAGAAGGTGCGTTTAGCTGTGAGAAGAGTCTCAGGAACAGTGAGGAGGGCGGCTTCAGCTGAACATCCAGTCATGAAGACACACTGACCTTCATCTGCCTGCTCTCAAACCCATGGGAGGCTTTTTTCAGTGCAAGTGCAAGTGTTTGTTTGTTTGCTATGGTGGGTTAAAGCCAAGGGCATCGGAGAGAGTTTGATATGGGGGGGAGGTGACATGATTTAACAATTTAAAGGCAAAGGACTATTGATGGGGGGGGGGGGGAATGAAGCCAAATTTAAATTTGGGGGTACACCCCCCATTGCCCCAAATTTGTATGCCTCAGGTTCTTCAAAATGCTAAAACAAGAGCAAATAGAGAATTTCCCTATGAGGATAAATAAAATATCATTCAGTTTCTACTCTGGCTTTGAGGTACTGAGCAACATAATAAACAACTTGCGCAAAAGCTGCATGTTATTACATAGTGAGTAATATCTCAGATGTTCAACATCATGTTTAGTTAGGAACAAGGCAATTTGTAATTTTCATACTAAATCTGTCATTTTAGTCTTCATATTTCGGCACTTCTCTTCTCATCTCCCACTCTATCAACTCATTTTAACCCAATATGTTGCAATACACAAAATGCTGCAATGCAGCTCTTTTTCAAACGCCTGAGAGGACCTGAGCAAGGTGTTCCCACAAAGCAAGCCCATTTCACTTCTCCCATGTCGCTCCTAAGAATACGAGTAAAAAGCACCAAGGTCGGCTTTGAAATCCACAGGGTTGGGAAGCATTTACATTTGCAATGGCCCTAGACTGCTTTTTTCCACTTCAGTATAGAAAAGTTGACGGCCACCTTTTCAGTCGGACAGCCAAAGACTATACATAGAAGTTTAATGGTGAAAGCAGTACATAACAGCATATAGACAGCCCAGGCCTTCATTGTTTCCATGGAGACGATGACAAAGTAGAAGCTGATGACCTACCCTTGCATTTACAACTGCTTTTAATCATAATACTGCAGCCAATGCCCAAGAATATACATTCCTGCTAATGTTTGGAAGAGAAGTGAAGAGAGACACATCATTATCCTAAATTAACAGTTTGCAGCTTCTATGGGCTGCATTTTAGCTTTGGGGGGGGCGGGTCACATTAACACAGTGTGCTGTCCTGCTCTCTGCCTGTGCTGTGGCATGTTCCCTCTGTGCTCAAGTTTCTCACAGTCGAAATACAGCCAATCAGATTATGTGGCTTCTCTAAATTGCTCTAAATCTTGTGTGAGTGTGTAGCCTGCAATGCACTAGTGTCCTGTGCCTCCTGGGTTAGCCTACAGGCTCATCATGACCCTAGATAAGTGCTCAGGAATAGCAAACGTCTAATAAACAATGATTTATCAACTGGTTACATATCTAACTAGTTTTTTTTTTAATTTTATGAACCTCATACCGAAGTACTGCATGAACATGAAACATACATCTCATTACTGAAAGTCCTAAAGTGACGATAACTAAACATCAGAACCACCAGCCCTGAACATTAGAAGAGAATAAATTTCCTGGACCCTCACAGGTACTTGCAATCCCTGAGCTGTTGATGTTGATGGCAGACATTGCAATTGATGTGTAATTATACTATATATTACATTTTCTTGTGCATATGTCAACAGATTTTCTTTGTATATTAATATCATTTTCAAAGGGGTTATATTAAGGTTTAGAATAAGTCAGCATAATTTCTGTCCATAGAAGTCGGAAATGCTACAGACTGGGGTATACAATTTCAAGTTCTGCCTGTTCCCAGCCATTTATATTATGATTTGTGGTGGCATGGTGGCACAGCGCCATGATGGTGCAGGGGCATTGTGGGTAACACTGCTGCCGCACACCTTCAGAATTCGACATTCTAATCCTGCCTTTGCTCTGTCTGTGAAGTTTGCATGTTCATCTTAATTGCCTGTAGTTTATTCTTGTCATTGTGTGTATGTACCCTGCAAGCAGGCTCCAGTTGTCATGAGATACATGAGGATGACGTCCCCCCCCCACCACACCGGGGGGAAAAAGCCAAAACACATCCCCCTTCAAAATATCACATCCTCACACCATCCCCTTAAGGTATTTTGTGTATTTTCCACAGACGTAAAGGTAAATCTACTGATGTACATGTATTCCTGTACACGCGATCGACCTCTGTCCCATACCCCCACCGCTGCCCTTCAGGTATGTTTATGACTCGCCACTGCTTGCAGTGGCTCAGTGTCCTGTCGTGCAGGGAGGCACCCCAGCCTGACACCCCCTGCCTCTCTCTGCCTTCGATGAGCAAACAACAATGATGGGGAGTTGGAAATGCAGTGTGATGATAATTATACTTTGCTCTACATGATGTTTACCATTTCCAGGCTGCATTTTTTCCACAACTTAACACATATCTTGAATTCCCGGAGAAGGACTTGTGGGGTAGCATGGTGATGCAATGATTAGCACTGTTGCCTCACACTTCTAGGTAAAAGTTTTTGCCAGGGTTCCATGTGTGTGTACTTTGCATGTTTGTCACGTGTTATCGTGGGTTCTCTGGTTTCCCCCCAAAGTCCAACAACATGCTGAGGTTATCTGAAGTTTCCAAATGTGTGAATGGTGTCTGAGTGCACCCTGCGATGGGTTGATACCCCATCCTGGCTTGTTCCCTGCCTTGTCCCTGTAGGTTCAAGAGTCATCATGACCCTGAATAAGACAAGTGGTTAGAGAGAATGGATGCATTTGTGGTGTCACAGCCCTCTGATGGGTGATCACATTGCAAAGCTTAAGATTCAAGGTTGCATACAAGGCAAATGATTCCGAAGCTTCTTTCCATTTTACAGCATCACACTTAACACAGCTGATGCACATACATGTGTATGATCTCTATGTCATGTGGAAGAGTGACCTTTTACAAGTATACTCATGAGAGTTAGACTGTATCAGACCTTTCCATATTGTTGTAGCGTATTCATGCCTAGGGTCAGAACTTATTATTTCTCTCACTCTTTCTCTTCACGGTGAACAAATGACTGGAGGTTTGACTAGTTTATTACCTTTTCCAAGAAAAAATATTCCATCATGAACTGACAGCAGCTTAGGTCTGACAGAGTATCTTATTATAATGCAGGATGTACAGGGGTCGTTGTGACGAAAACTGATTGAAATGGTGGTGGCGTGCCATGCTAATAATAAAAAAGTCTTGGTTATTTTTGTAAAATTAGTAAAATTTGTAATATTTGTAAAATTACTAACTCCAAAGTATATAGATGTATATGTATAAAGAATTAGCAAACCAATCATAATCTAATTAGTCAGGTCAGGTCAGATTGGGGAGCATGCACTCTAGTTCCACCCTCCGGAAATGGCCGTCTATCTCCCACAGCCAGGTGTTATTTGGGCGTCCACATGGTCTGGCCCAGCCACTTGGGTCCTCAGCAAGACTCCCTGAGCAACTGCTCTTTCGAAACAAAGTCAAACCAGCAGTACCCAAAGACTCTCTGAAGAGACACAGTACCAAAGGAGCCCAGTCTTTGTCTCAGGTCACTGGATAGGGTCCATGTCTCAGTCATACAACAAGACAGGGAACATGAGCACTCCCATCGACTGGGAAGAACGTGGAGGTTCTGCCTCCACTCTGCACAGCACTCACAGAACCAGTGTACAGGCCGGCCATGATGTCCAGCTACTTTAGGAGGATGATGTCTCAGGATGTCACACATAGCAGCTCGATCAACTGAGTGAAACACTTTACAAAAGGCTGCAAAGAAACTCTGCCGATATTTACATTTGTGCTCGATGAGGACCCTCAGTGCCAGGATGCAGTCACTGGTAGACTTCTTAGTTGTAAAACTAGACTGCTCGGGTTGCTGGTAGGTGAGCAAGTAATCACAGATCCTATTGAGGATGACCTTAGCAAGGACCTTCCCCGGCACTGAGAGCAGTGTTACCCCCCTGTAGTTGCCACAATCCAGGCGATCACCCTTCCCTTTCTAGATAATAACTACTTGTTCTGTTTTCCAGTCAGGTAGGATGGCACCCCTCTCCCAAATGGAAGCAAAGATAGATCCCAATTCTAAATAAGTTTTACCAACCAGGCTAATATTGTAGCTATAATCTTGACTTAATGGTGGGAACCTTGTTTACGTTGCACTAAAAAGTTGCATATAACTAATGTGAAGTACTTGTTCTTGTCACGTCCTCCACGCCTGACCCTCCTGCCTCCTCCCTAATGTAGTCCTTATGAACCACTCCTGGTGCTTGTTACCCCTTGCTAGTCCTTGTATTTAAGTACCTGTTTGTCTCGTCAGCCCCAATTTGGTCATTAATGTCACTCCTCCAGTCTGCCTGTGCCCTTCCCTGTTTCCTGTCGTCCCGTTTTGGATCCCTCACGGTCCTATTTGCTTTCAGACTTTTTTATTTAGTTCAACAAACCCCTTTTGTTTCGTCACCATACCTGCCCTGGAGTCCTTCATCCCTCAAGCCATGACAGTGCTGCACATTGCATAATTCGCTCCTCATCTTGCTGCCTGTTGTCTATAAGCTCTCTATCTCGTTTTTTTTTTTTTTTTTTTTTGCGAATATGCTGCATAACCAGGTCGTATATAAGGACATATTTCAGGGTAAACGTGACAGGATTATGTGGCAGGCGAGGAGGCACAGGAGAAATAGATGAAACCCCCAGGGGAGACAGCGTTTATTTAGAGAGAGTCGGGAAAAGACTGGTAAGGGCAGATGAGCCGGCTGGACATGTCTCCTTGGTCGCTGGTGGTTTTGACGCGAGGCAGTAGCCCCTCTGGGCGGTCATCCTCTGGGCCTCTGAGAGGAGCTCAGGAGCATAGCTCAGCAGTCACAGTCCTCCTGCCCATGACACAGGCTGTGTCGGGAGAGTGGATCCCATCCTCTTCTGGAACAATTAGCATCTGGCAGCCGCATCCTGCTGGCATCCCCCAAATGGAAGCATGTACAAAGGGCATTAGGGATGGTTGGGTGACTTCCTATTGTTGAGCTCCGAGGGTATGGATACAGCTTTTTAAATGCTGGTTTTGCTCAAAATTTACTGCTGTTACAAGTTACCAGAATCATACATTTCATGCTCACATCAGAAACATATCCGTGCCTTTATTTCACCTACAGAAATAGCCAAGATAGTGCTGAATCTGCATGATGCAAAAAAGCTGCATAACCGCAAGATTAGATTCCAGTAATTCTCTGCGATTTGGCTGAAAAGATGCTTCCATGAAGCATCTCCAATGTGCAGAACTCTGAGGTCTTGCTAGAAATTAATTTGTGTGGAATTATTACTGCATTTACTCCTAATGTTGGACTTTTAAACCCCAGATGATCATCATGTTGTAGTAAGACTGGCTGTTCTGTAGACAGCCAAGTGTTAACTGTCATAAATAATCATAAAGATTAGCCTAACAGTGTACATACAGATCCGAAGGTGCTGAGTCATGGGTGGATCTTGATCATAGAGCCAAAAGTAATTGCTATTGCTTGCTCATAACCATTTCCTGAAGATGACGTGATTTGACATTGAGAATTTTGGCACACCTTCATCACTTAGTATGTCCTCTGCCTCTCATCTTGTTAATAGACAATATACAGCATTTATGCAGCATTCAACAAAAGTGAGTAAACCCCAGTTTGATGACTGAAATGTTAAATAACGTCAAAGGTATGGATGTTTGAAAACAATCAGATTGGACAGGCCATATTGAAATTACAGACTAACATGCCACATGACAGTTAGTGACTCAAAAGTGATTTACACGCATGATGCAATTTCCAACACAGTGTCCAAAACAAGCTGTTAACACCACATTTTTCGCTCATGGCTCCTTTGAATTCATTACGGCTTTTATTCCTCCAGCTTAGCACAAGATTTATTTTCAGAAATTGGCCTCTCGGTGAGTGTCCAGCTAGTGCGCCAAGCCTTACATGAAGTTAACCTCCATGGATGGCGTCCAAGAAAAGAACTGTTGCTAACAAATAGGCACAAAACTGCAGGAATAAAGGTTTGCCAAAGAAAATGAAAAGAGGGCTGGTTAATATCGACGACACGTTCTCTGGTCAGATGAAGCTATGATAAACCGCTAGCTGGGTCAGATGGGCTTCAGCATATTTGGCATGGACCTTGGCTAGACTATTACAATGACTGCATGGTGACAAATGTAAAACATAAGGAGGGAAGAGTGTGGTAATCTGGGCCTGCTTGCAGCAGGTGCAGGGGAAATTATTTTTATAGAGGGAAACATGAATGCTAGTGCGTACTCCAAAATACTGAATGAAAAGATGATTTCTAGTCTTGACACTAGGCAAGAAAGGAATGTTCCAACACAGCAATGATCCTAAACAAATAAAGCAAACGCGAGTTTTTAATATACTGGTCAAGTATATCATCTGATTTGGATGCTATAGAACACATTTGGAGACTATCGAAGTAAAAAATGCAGCCCTTCAAGCAGAAAGGCGAAAAGAATCATCTGTGAATAATGGCAGAATATCTCTCCCAAAATTTGTGCTACAGTGGTATCTATCCTCCGTGCCACGGAGGCCTGGATCTCAGCAACATGGCTGGGCATGCAAAATATTAGAAAAACAAATGAAATCCCACTAGTGAAGAGTGTGTTGTCTTTTATTGCTTTTAATGTATGAACCGATCATCACAACTAACCAGTCAAAGATTTCTGCTTTTTCTATATATTTGCTTAAAGTATGCTCTTTAACTACAGACAATGTTGTACTAAACTGACAATGTTGTACTAAATCGACACCACACCTACTGTATTGTCACCTTAGCTACTTGCTTTAACGAAGTTAAAACCTGGATGGCGGAAAACTTCTTATCACTAAATGCTTAGAAAACTGAGCTTCTGTTGTTTGGAGGCAGGTCTGCAGATAGGAGTAGTATAACCTTGCAGTTCACTCCAAAGGGCTGAAGTTTTCCCTCAGCAGCTCAGCCCGTAACCTAGGTGTCATCCTAGATACAAACCTCTCATTTAAATCACATGTAAATGCAGTATCGAAGGCACGCTTCTTACAGCTACGCCAAATCACCAAACTGTGACGATTTCTTACTATTCAAGACACTGAGAAATTGATACATGCCTTTGTATACAGTAGGTTAGACTACTGCAATGCTCTGCTATCTGGCAGCACACACTGCGCACTAAATACCTTGTACAGTAGCATATTCAAAATGCAGCATTTTTAAGTGGCACCAGGAGCAGGAAGTTTGAACACATAACCCCTTAGTTCTTAGTTCCCTGCATTGGCTTCCTATTAGGTTTAGATCTGACTTCAAAGTTCTCCTACTTACATATAAAGCACTTAAAGGTCTAGCTCCTGCCTACCTGACAGAATTACTTCAAGCTTACAAGCTGCGTCGTCCACTCAGGTCTCAGAATGCAGGTTTCCTTGTCGTTCCACATATAAATAAAGTGAGAGTGGGCGGTAAAGCATTCTGCTACAGGGCCCCTATATTGTGGAAAGGTTTACCAAGCTATGTTTGAGATGCCGATTCGGTCTCAGTCTTTAAATCTTGACTGAAGTCCTATTACTTCAGATTAGCTTACCCACAACTTAACACTCCATAATTCTGGCTGCTGGTGCTGCTGTACATGTCATTTTCATCTACTATGCTTGTCCGTTTATGTGTCAACGCATGTTCTGACTATCCATGCTGTCTGCCTTCCCACATGTCCGGGTGGTGCCCAGGGTGGGCACCATCTGAGCTCGAGTCCTGGTTCAGTCCCATGGAGGGGTGACATCACAAATGGGCAATATGAACTATATCATTGTGGGTGCAGCCTTCAGTGCCACCCGACACAGCCCAGTGTTGAGACCTTGGCCACCCCTCAGAGGCCAACGTGGATAACAGACTCACTGATGGACTTTGCCTTCATTCTTAATCCCAGCATGTACCTCCCTTTTATTAAGCATGTCCACTCTTTTCTGTTTTCAGTAATGTTAGTACAGTATGCCCCACGGGCAGCCAGTTGACCTTGGACCCCCAGAGGTTTTTTTCTCCCTACTTGGGAGTTTTTGGTTCCTCTCCTCCGTTGTCTTCTGGCTTTCTTTATTCAATTTCTTTCCTTCCTTTTTTCTCCCTTTCTGTATCTCCCTCTACTTCTGTTTATGTATCACAACACAACCCTGTAAAGTGTTTCGGGACTACTCTGTTGTGAAAGGCGCTATATAAAAATAAACTGAATAAAACTGAATTTGTAATTCTCTACCATCTTAGCGACATTGAAGATGAGTGTGCTTACTTTTGAAATTATGCTTTATTTGCCATTTGCACAAGTACATTGGTATGCTTCTTTCTACATATCCCATCATGCTCTCCTTTGAGACTCACATGGCTCCAAATCCAGGGCCAGCCAGTAATCGGGCATCCATGGAGTATTAAGGGCTTTGCTGAAGCACCCAATGGAAATGCTGTGGATGGGATACAAATCAGCGACCTTCCGCAAGGCCTAACTCGCTGAGCCACATAGCAGCATTATGTGGAGAACACTACAATAATGGATAACATTTTATAAATCCATCATGTGTAACCCTTAACATCAGATGACCTGAAATTATGGTACTGGTTATTAGACAGTCTTAGAAATCATAGATTGTGGAGAGAAACCAAGGAAAGAAAAACTACAAAATAAAGGCAACTGATATCATGGCAAACAGCACGTTTTTGTGTGGCTGAGCTGAACTCTCATGACCAACCCTTAGAGTAGTTTTTCCAGTTTGTCCGATACGGAGCTGATTATTTTCTCGTACATTCTGAGTGATTGGCGTGTGGCTGGGTGGGTACAGACACAGGCTGCATGTTATGCATGTTAGCTGTTCAGACTCAGGGAGAGACCCTGCTGCTGAATCCATGGGCAGGGACCTTAACCTGAGTCGCTTCAGTAAAACATCCACTTGAACGTCCAATAAAAGTGTCAACTAAGCATAAAGATAATGACAGAGATGCACTACTGGCTTCCATCTGTGAGGCCCCATCCCTTTTATAGCAAGGTCTCCCTGCCTCCCTCTTAATCTATACTTCAGGAAAGAGTTAGAGAGTTAGCGTAATCTTCTTATGGCCCAGATCAACTCTTGTTTTAGGATATGTGAGAAGTTCCGAAAACTCTGCACAGGGGATTGGGGAGGGGGCAGGATTATTTGGCCATAATTTCACATTTTCCCCATAGATGGCCCATAGGGGCAATGGAATTTTCCATGAGAGTTCTGGTTCAACATAAATGCAGTCCTACACAAGTGGCCCTACAGTTTGAATATGGATTATATGCAAAATTCTACCCCTCTCAACAAATTCCTTAGTAAAGTATCGGAAGTGCACACATCTGGCAGTGAATTTGCAGTCACCGCTTAATTAATTAAAACCTACAAGTAATGAAACTTACCCTGGAGCCGCTCGGGTCAGATGATTTTTTAAATTGCCATCAGAAATAGTTCTGCGTCCCCCTGCTTAATCTCTTATTTTACGAATCGTCTGTCCAAACGTAGATCAAAGGTAGAAAAAGAATCAAAACATGCTGCCACTGGTCTACTTTCTGCACTTGTGTGTGACCCCAGTTAATCCTGGCTCTTTCTATCAATCCCTTCGCAGAGGCTGGCCGTGAGTTACACAGACTGCGGTATTTCATCTGTGGCCTTACCATAAACTCCTCCCGGAGCACATGTCCACAGCCACCGCGGTGACCCAAGCTCCCGTTCTCCAACGGGACCGAAAGCTGTGCCATAAATCCAAGCGGCCCTTGCTTACAATGTGGGCATCTGAAAGGCTTTTTCATTCCTCCTCCTCCTGGCCTGGATCCAGTTACTCCACAATGAAAGGGCCCTTGAAGCCCCTCGTGGTGCCCCAAGGAGGTGTATAAATCAGAGGAATACACTAAAATAAAGATGAGAAAGCCTTAGCTTCAAGCTTAACACCTTTATTCTTAGCTTCTCTTAAGGACACGTTTTATTTTTTATTTTTTTGGTGGGTTATTTCACACATATATTGGCTAACATTCTGTTTAAATCCATCAGTCTTTCAGAAAGTCCACCTGACATTTTCAGGAACTATTTCCTCTGTCAATCTGCCGTCTCAGCCGCGAGCAGCACAGTTTATTGAATTTCTTTAAGGTATATTGGGCCATTCGGGCTCTGAAGTATTATTACAAAGTGTAGAGGGAGTGAAGCAGAGAAGGCTAATATTAGACTGAATCTGGCACGGCAAGAGATGCAAGGCAGGGGCGCACTGGCCATTAACTTAAGGGGTTCATCTATATAAAGTGTGAACAATTACATTAATCACACATTTAGCTTGGTTCCTCATTTTTAAGAAAATGAAGGAGGCCATGTGGTTGGCATGGTCATAAGCTCTAAGCACCATATGCAGCTCCTGAACTTTCCTGATTACATCCAGACAGCTTTGTTTTAGAATGAAGATTGTATCGGAGTTATGTTACTGATTTCTGGAGTTAGCATTAGTGGAATAATGGCTAAGAAACGGGCAATCATTTTAGACAGATTAGCTGCTGGTGGTGATTTGAAAGTGTGTGTGTTCAGTGTTGGGGAAGTTACTCACAAAAGTGATCCATTAAAGACAGAGGTGGAAAGTTCAGGTCCAAAAAAGTACAAATTCAGACCAAGGTTTTGTTTCAACCAGCCAGTTGAGCACTCTGTGACTGTGGTTCTTTATACTCACCTGGTTGGTTGAAACAAAACCTTGGTCTGGCTTTGTACTTTTTTGGACCTGAACTTTCCACCTCTCTCTGTAATGGATTACTTTTGTGAGTAACTTTCCCAGCAATGTGTGGATTAAGTAATACCCTTGCATTGGTCGATGCATCAGGCAGTATGATGGCTACAATGGTAACATCAGCTCTCTGGGGTTTCTAGTTTAAATCCTACCCTCATTTTGTGTGCATGTATCTGGAGGCTTAATGCTTTTCTGTAGTGGGGGGTTCCCTGTCATACCCCCAAATCACACCGTGACGACATGTACAAGGGTATACATGAGTTCTATGCTTCCAGATTAACAGTTACCCTATTCTAGGTAAGTGGTTGGAATATGGATGAATATGTGATGACAGCCTTTCTTCACTTATTCTTAGCTTCTTATTTAATCTTACTTGCTAATGATTAAGCATGGTTAATTGCCAACTATATGACACCTCACAAAGCTATTGAAATGGCAATGTGTTTATTATGTATGTATTTAGGGCAAATTAAAAAAAAAAAAACAAGCGTAAATATGTGGTAACCAGTGACGTGATGCCAGTGAAAGACAAGAGCAAGAGCAAAGCAAAGCATCCCATATGTGGTGACAGCCTGCTGGGAGTCCATCACCCACCAGCAGGGGGCGATCAGCACCCCACAGGCAGGCCAGCGGAGGATGTGCTCTCTGCACACATGAATATCGGAGGAAGGCTGCACTGAAGCGACTCCCACCTCCTGACTGACACTTTTTGAGCAATATTGCTGGCTAATTGCCAACCTGATGGGACAGAGGGCAACTTATCTGGGTCTGTATGATTGCAAAAAGGTTGCTCACTGCCACTCAATTTTTTCAAATAGAAATTTGTTGTCCAATATCAAGGGGAAAATTCCCGAGCAATACGGGTCAGCAACATTGCTCAAAAAGTTGCCCTGTGCATCGTCACCTCGACGTGTGTTTTCCTTGTCACCCCTCAAGTGGCGTTTCCATGAACCCTAACCCTCCCATACCTCCTAGACCACTGCAACCAAGCAGAGATGAACGCTGATATGGCCACAAATGTGTTAAACATTCATCCAGATCCTTAACTCACAAAATGGGAGAGTTAGGCACAGTAGAGTTTGTAAAAAACACACCATGTCTGACATTGCCATTACCTGCTGTTTGGGCAGCTGTTAAACAACAAGGCACAGATGCAGGAAGTGTGCATAGCACCTTAGGAGGGGAAGAGCTACTGAAACGATCTTCCCAGTATCCTGGCATCTGTCTCATTACGTACTCTTTTTATTTTCCGTCTGACCGCTTAGGCAGAAGTGCACACGTACGCATCTTCATCCCCAAGTAACCTTCAACAGAACATTAACTTTTACAGTCACTTTGCTTCGAAACACGGAATACATTTTAACCGCGCTCTTTGACTCCAAGTGGGCAGGCAAAGGGAAGACAACAAATTGTTTGTGTGTGTAATTATGAAGTGCTTCATACAGTAGCAGTAATTCTCCTAGAAATATCACACCAGGCCAAATGTAACTATATAAGTTTCGACAGATCTTGGATTCCTTTATGAAAGTCACAGGAACTCAAAATGACATGTTACCTAATTAAGATGGCACCCGAAGGGCCAAGCAGTTATACCAACCAAACACTTGAAAACAAATCAAAAGGGGGATTAAGATTAGTTTCATTATTTCCTTCATCTTTTCCAACTTGATCCGTGACTGACAGGCAACTCAGTGTAATAGCTATAGTAGTAGCTGCAATAGCAAATGTTAGGTCAGTGCGAGCAATACAGCAAACCCACTATTAGGACACATCACAACATTTATTGGAGCCAGTATTGATATTGGCATTAATAGTTGTTGCTGTTACCTTGGAAACAGTAACTATGGGTATATTAAGTGATCTGTCTCTGCTATCTCCTCTCTTAGGGAGTCACTCCTGGTTCAGAATTAGCATCACTAAACCTGGGATAGATGAAAGGGAGAGAAGCCACATTGGGAAGAAAAATGTCACCTTCTTAACGTCGAGTCTGAAGGAGAATTCGGCTCAGCCTGTCACATAACAGGCCGGAAGAACAAGAGAGGGAACAGCAGTTATGCTTAGCATGACAGCGCATGCGGCAGAACTGAGAGGGGGAAACATTCGCAGCTGAAAATAAGCCAAGTCATTACAGAACCTGGCAGCTGACCTGAGAGTGCCAGGTGACTGTTAATGCAAGGTGCTGTGTACCACACAGATGAAGAACGTGTGTGGTAAAGAAAAGCCAAAGGTACTCAAAGCCAAATGGCTTCTGGTGACTAGAACAGGACGTTTCACAGCCAATCTGAGTAATAATCAGCCACTTTCCATATACGGCAAATTGTGTATGGTGGCCATCAAGGTAGTGCCCTGACTGCAGCTCATGTGAATTGAATTATCTTGTTTGGTAAAGTTAGATAGGAGACAACATGTACCCAGAATTGCTAAAATTCAACCCTTCTGGAGGGACATAGGTTAACTAAATTACAGTACTGAGGACATACATAGGCAAAGCAAAGTGAGGTGCAAATATAATGGATTTGATGCCAGAGTTTTTAGTGAAATGTGGCCTGTTTATATATTTCAATGCTGAAATTCACAAAGAGTAATCCGGTTAGCTAGCCACGCATTTGGAAATCTCAGAGCGTAAACAGTCAATTTTGGATGTGTGTCTGTGTGTTTCACTTTGTTAAGCAAGGCTCAGTTTTACTGCCAGCCGGCAAGAAAAAAAGCTCTTACTAAACTAGCAATAATGTGGGATTAAGGGTTTCATTCATGGAAACGAGCAGTCCCAATTTGTGTTTGTTAACACGGACAAAGATGATGACATATTCTATTTACGCAAGGAACTCTCTTTTGGGGCATTGTGGTCTCCGGTTCATATCCAAATTCCTTATTCAAATGCTTAAAAATAGCTTAATTTATAACCTAATTATATGAATGCCTTCACGTCCATTGTCTTTTCCTTTATTCACGCGTTCAGGAATATGTGGCCTTCTCTGTCTAGCTATACCTAACTGTGAATTAGAAGAAGGTGTATGCTGCTACATGCTTGTACAGGAAAGCAGCCTGAGCTATACCGCAAAGCAGACGCCTGAAAGCATCTCACGTCAAGCTCACACCCTGAGGCATGCACAGAAACCATAGATTGCATAGATTTAAAAGTGTAATTAATACAATAATTGTAATAAATACGAATCTAGTCTAGCTGTTCTGATCGATCTTTCTCAAGTGTCCTCTGTGTTTGTGACATGCCTGTAATTAAATGAGAAAACTGTTCTCCCTCTAAGATGTGTAACTCTATAGGAGTGCCTTCCTTTATCTGGGTGTGGTGTCTGGACAAAATGGGGACAAGGCCAGCTCATACATCTGAGGGAAAGAAAAATTTGTCTTTTAAGTAAGAGAAGGGAAATTTCCAATGTGCCCATTTGTTTATGGGATTAGAATAGCTTGGACTTGATGTGGTTACATGCAAATACTTTATTTCATTTAGACTTCTTGCACTTCATTAAAAAAAACATGCACCTCACATGTGTTTAATCTAGGTTCCTTAGTAAAGCATTCCCCTACATTTGATTACTGTGGAATTCACAGTAACAGACTGTAGCTTCATTCCTTGGAAATAGTTTCTTTTGATTGCCTTAACACTTAAGCACTTTCAACATTTCTAAAATATAAGGCTGTAAGTTTCCAAAAATGTAAATGCATAATTTATAGCGATTTGTTAGCGCATTCTGTTTGCAAATGGTAAAAAGCTCCACACATTGCGTGAATGGGCAGATCATTCTCATGGCACAGGCTTTATGGTTGGTCTCTGTACAGATCCTGGTGAAACTTGAGCACAGAGATCATTGTATATGCATTGTTGTCAGTGCCAAATAACAGCATATAGTCTCGTTTTTGAAAAGGGGAAACTTTTGTAATTTGATGATGTGAGGAGATGAAAATGTCTCTTCACTGCCAAAGGAAGTCAAAAGCACACATTCAGAGAACTTTGCTGACCTCCAACATTTGGCACCCCTGAACCCCCCCCCCCACACACACACACACACACACACACACACACACCCGACCCCCCC
>JAODJW010000094.1:27592885-27612026 GCA_026777045.1 Hyperopisus bebe
TACGGCAGGGCATACAGGAGAGACTTCACAGTCAGCAGGGCATACGGCAGGGCATACAGGAGAGACGTCACAGGCAGCAGGGCATACGGCAGGGCATACAGGAGAGACGTCACAGGCAAAAGGGCAAGCAGGCCAGAAAGACACTTCAGGTTGTGGAGACGTCGCAGGCAGCCGGGTAGGCAGGATCATTTGGGGTCTCCAGGCAGCACAGGGGGAGTAGGGGAAATAAAATGTGCATAAATAAATTTTTTTCCTTTTTTAATATAGGGATGTTGTTCATCAAAGTGGAAGGTCACAGACTAGCAGAAGGAGCTGGATCTATTGATCACTTTTCTATCACCACATACTCAGTGTAGGGTCATGGTGAGTCTGGCTTCAATGAGGCTCTGGACTGGAGGCCGATGGTCCCCTGGATGGGATGCCAAGCCATGAGTGTGCTTACTGTAATGGTACTGTAACTATATAAAGCAGTTAAAGTGATTTGACGATGCCCTTGAATTAATTCTCTACCTAAATGATCAAATGTTATGAACGTGTGCCGTGATTGAAACAATCTTGTGTTTTATGAACTTCTTTGGTAACCTTGAAACAAGTGGAAGATTCCTGGCATAGAACTTTAAGGGCTTAATATAATAGAGCAGGGTGTCATACAAGTATGGCCCTTTCTCTACCACACCCTGAACTTTTCCATTTTAATTATGAATCCCAGCTGCTATCAGTTTAATTCCCTCATTCATATTCTTTTGCATTTAACTTATTTTCCTTTTTCCTTCTATCCTCTTCTAGCTCTGTAAAAAAAAAAAAAACTTACAGATTAACAGCTATCACTGCGAATAAAAGTTTAATAGCTCACTGATAATCAGATTTTCAATATCAAATGCCATCAGCCCTTAAAGACTCCAATCACTCAGTGTAATTGACAATGGGACACACTGTTCTCTGCTCTTAGGATGCTGTCTAGAGGTTGCATGGTCATTGCTGAGTATCCTCTGCCCCCCCCCCCTCCTTTGTATCTTCCAGTGGGATTCAGATACTACAACATGTTTTTCTGTTTATTACATTTTAAAAAAGCTCTGATTAGATAGAGATAGTTTACATGTGAAACAGACAAGTTTCATGTAGCACAATGTAAACACACCAACTTTAAACAAGTGGCCATTCAGTTTAATTTTAATTTACGATTTCAGTATCAACCAGTACTGTCAACAGCTGTCATATTACAAGGGGATGCTCACATGTTTGTGAATAAATAAATGACTTTCCTAAAACACCGGACAGGCCTCTCAGAGTTATATGCCCTATATGCAGGAAGCCCTTATATAACCTGGCTGCTTTACGCCTGGATGATTTTCTCATTGCGACTATAGAAATGCAGCTGGACCAGTAATCGCCTTGCTTCTGCATAGCTCCACTGTTTGTACAACAGTATATGGGAGTAACAGATCCATGTCCTCCTTCTCTGAAGACACTGTCCATTCCTTTCTTGCTTGTGAGACTCCCTGACCTAATAAATATCTTGTCTCTTGGTACTACAGGTCACTTTTGCGGCGTGGCTCTTCCCGCCAGACCTTTTTTAAAGATTTGCTTTGTCATTGGTCCTTTCGTGAATCTTTCTCACACACTTCCACTCAAACATGTTCATTTCGCAGGAATAGCGGTGCATGTGCGTTAGCACATGTTGGCTAGCATCTGGCTGCAGCACCACTGAGGAATTCCGCGCTTTAAAGAAATACAGCAGTCTATGCTCACAGATTATCACGCAACAAAATTAAATAAGGGTCTGCGTGCCGATCCTGTCATCATTTGGTGTTTTTATGATTCAGGAACTTAGCTCAACCCTTAGGCTAGTGTTCAAGATCATTGTGTATTTTCAGCAAGCCAGTGATATAGTGCCACAGACACAAAAGATTCATACTTTCCTATTTCACATTTAATTGAATGCATAAAACTTTCTTATAAATATCAATTGGCCCTTGCGCATTTTCAAAGAGCACAGATGGCACCCCAGCAGTTCTGAATTACCTGGATGTCTAGACTCTTAGCAGCTAAGCACTAGAACTAGCTGAATCTGTCTTTGAAGGAGCCAAGTTGTGTGACCCTTTTTTTGACATGCATAACGTATATTGCTAACAACTAAGTGCCTTTAAATCTAGTCTTAACTATTTGAAGTTTTCATCCAGTAACAGAATTAAAACAATTTTTGGCAATCTTTGGGAATAGTGTTAGTAAAAGGAAAATGTATTGATGTTTTTTCACTGGCATAGCCGAATGAAACTTTAAATTATCGTGTCAATGGAGGCCTACCTTGGCAGACAGAAACAAAACAAAAAGCTGCCATTGTCATTTTAAGGAAGATGCGAAAATCAGATGTGCGTGTTCTGCTTTTATTCCATGTAGGGATCATAGACCACCTTGTAGGCTCATGTGAATCTCACTCTCATTGCTTATTGAAAATCATAAATTCAAATGCTTTCCAGCACAAACTTTCAAAGTGACCAGCTAGAAATCGGGTAACAATAACAGGATTATAGTGCAACCTGATTAACTTCTATTCAGAATGTGAACACTTCTACATTATTCATTTCCACAGCATACTGATCTGAGTGAAGTTCCTCACATTTAGTGGTCTCCCTCAGCATTTCAAACAGCTACATTAGCTCTGATCCCCTCTTTAATCTTGTTACCTTCGTGAGGATTAAATCTGAAACGCCTGCTTGGTAAAAGATGAGAAGCAGCGAGGAGTCTGCTTGCACACGTTTGCAACAGCCCTAGATGTAATGACAGCAGGAGATCACCTCCCATTCCCCCAACAGCCAATTGATTATTTCTGCGAGTCTGTCTGCTGACTTGCCTGAGCCAATCGTTTTATTGCTGTCACATCATTTTACCTACATAGAGCAGGCATAAAACTGACACACACATGCACACACACTATTATCTTTAAACTGCAATGTCACCAGTGAGTGCAACATAACATCAGGAATAAACGTGACAGCAGGGACTAAGCTAAGTAAGTTGTTGAAGAAATGCTTCGAATGGTCAACCTCAAACATTAAAGAAATCATTATTATATGAATATGAATTGCAAGCTTTAAACAAACACATATTTCATTTTCTTTAGGCAACTCCTGCCAAAAAGGCTTTGCTGGAATCGATAAATGTAAACACTATTAAGCTTTCCCTTTCTGTGTGACTGCACACTAAAATATAAATAGCCCTCAATGCACGATGTTGAGACATGCCTGCCAAGTGTGTTCAGGATCCACTAATGAGTAAAGAAGCTCTTTGTCACTGAACCTAACTCTGAAACTCATCAAGGCTCACTTCTCCCCACAGGAGCAGAAGCTGAGCTGAATGAGAGCGGGGGTGGAATGTGACCTTGGCTAGTTTATCTAAGGTGACGGAGCTTTGAGCCGCAGCCCGCCACGCCTTGGCGCAAGTGAGCCGGAGTGCCAAGATCACGTTCAATCGACGCATGAGGGTAGCCATCTCAGAGGTCGGCACACAAACAGAAGCAGGGGCCACTGCAGCACTCACCTGTCACTAATGAAAAAGAAAAAGCTGCACGGCAGGCTGAGAAGGGATTTCATTTTTGGGGATAAAAACCTATGAAAGAGAATGGCGAAAGTATGGAAGGGGTGACAGATAAGAAAGCAGTAGCCTGGCAGTGGATTACTATGGCATATGCTGCTCTCAAAGATTTCATAAAGCAATTATTAAAGCAGGAGTTTGATGTAAAGGCCAGGGACACAGGGAAGCCCATCAGGACATCAGCACAAGCGAATGGTAGATGAGGCCATAGTAGCATCAAGAGAAGAATATTAATATGTATGTGATGAGCAGGCTTGGGAGGAGGGTGGCCACTGGCATGACTCTAAAAATGAGGACACCTGTGTCCAATATGGGGGACACCTGTGTCCAAGAGGGGGGACAGAAAAGGAGGCCCAGGGGTTGAAAAGGAGCATAGTCATTAAAAAATGTGCAGGGGGGGGGATAGGGAGGGAGTAAACGTCACATACATGCCACAGAAGTCCAGAACTTATCATCTTATCATCTGAGTAACAGCATATAAAAAGGCAAGCATAGCTGTTCTCGGACTCCGTAGTGTGTGTGGGGATTTTACAATGACGCTAGTTTTTGACAGGGGAGCGGGTAGTGGGGAGGGAAAAAGGTGAACGGGGGGGCTAAAAGAAGAGGGTTGGAAGACCATACCGTCCGGATGAAATCCAGACAAGCGATCACCCTACTTGTGCATAGGTTCATGTCAACCCTCTCCAATTCCTGTACCTGCCAATAACAGGCCAAAGCAGGGCACAAGCACCCTTAAAACTGGACCACTGCCAGACCAGTGACAGAGTTTTCAAAATCTCACCAATTTTCTAGGAGATTTAAAATCACTTGAAGCCACTTTAAAACGTTAAAAACAATAAAAGCCCTATCTAGAGTTACATCAACCATGACCTTAACAGTCATAGAAATGTATTTCCTGTACTTGAACTTAACTTGCTTAGTTATAGAAAATTATTGTCAGAGCAGAAGTATCAGATTCTGAGAACTTTTTGTAGCTTTAAAAAATAATATAGATTCTGCCGCAAGCTACTGTCAGTTCACAGGAGGTCATCTGTACATTTTCTATTGACTTAGAGTTCAAACTGTTAGCCTCATTTAAGCTTTGTTCTGTCAATTTAGGCCACAAAAGGCCAGGACATTTAGTCTCCTGTGAATATAACATGCATCTCCCATGTCATGTCACCTTAAACCACCAGAACAATGAATGAACAAATTTTTACAGTAGTGGTTAATACAGGGTAGACCAAAAGTCGGATTACAGTTAGAGAGGCATAAGTACGTACTGTTTGCATAAGGATGCTCGTTCTCTGGCACTTATAGGTCCCGTTTCGGTTTTTCGGTTTTCAAAAACATCGTTATGTTGGGAAATTAAATTTCGAATTTAACGTGACCATTGTTTCATTCTTATATAAATAACTCTAAAGCTACTTTCGAGAGTTAAAATCCATAAGATGGACAGCTGTTGAACCCCTGAGCAACATTCATCTTTGGTTTCTTTATGAATGGATTGTAATATTAAACTGTGTAAAAGCTCTAGAGAAAACTATTAAATCCTAGAATATATAAATGCAGGTATACTTAGTTACATGCATATAATTTTCTCATGAGAATTATTCCTGGTTATGTGATCTTTTTGACTTTTTGATCATTTTATAAGTTATAAGTTGTTCATATTCCCCTATTGTTCTGACACCTTATATAGGGGAACCTATATCACTACTAATGCCTCTTCAACACATAAACCTGCAATATGCTCATTGTGTTTTAATTTCTGTTTTCAATCTTCAACGTCAGTTAGGCTTTATTTCAGACTCTGATTTTGACCTGTCAGACTATAGCCCTTAAATATTGCATTAAAGGTCAATCCATCCCCCTATGACATATGATACACTGAGCGATTGCCAGCACGAACGCCAACCCCCAACAGCCTTGACTACAAAAGTGGCACGGTGCCCATGACAACGTGAGGCAGCTTAGGGGACATCAGACCCATCGCCGGGATCCAGCCAACATGCAGTCAACCTGCCAATGTCCATATCCGTCACTGACAGCTGAGTGGGTCCACGGCTTGTTAAAAGCATTAAATATGAATTACTGCAGATATTAAAGGGGTCGGGGGCGGCGCTGACGGGCGGCTGGAGAGGCTTTTAGCGGAGCAGCGTTAGATGGGGCAGAGCCTCCTTGGGGGAGGGACAGAAGATGGGGCTTAGTGTGTGGCATGTTGCCGTCCATGTAGGTGATGTGTGGTGGTTGTCAGGAAGAGGGGGAGGGGATTAGACAGGATGACAGAAGGAGCAGATTGTTGATGTCAAAAGGTGAGGGCAAGACAGGCCACGGGAAATGTGCAAAACGGCCTGGATGTTCAAATTAAGTAATTGACTGGAAAATGCGTGCACTGGGGAGAGGACAGGGGAAACGTGAGAGGGTGAGCAGTAGGAAATGGACATGAAGAGGAGCTGGGGACAGAAAGGAGAGCAGAGGGATGGAAGTGGCAATCAATTATGGTTAGGATGATGAGTCGATAACTTTAAAAGGAGGCAGTTAAACAGAACACAACCTAAAGAGACTGTTAGCGTTTGGGATGTTCATTGCCGGCTTCTTTAAGCAGGACGGTGCTACTCTGCATTACAGTACGTCGGTTACCCTTATATGAAAAATTCCTCAGCAGCTGAATTGGGCCTCTTGTTTGCTCTCTGTGCTTTCATCAGCCTATCATCTGTAAACTCAGCCTTTAGCTGAATATTGACCTCAGCCCTGCCCCCACCCTTGGTTCTGAAAGATTACACTCAGACAGACTGTGATCTGTCATGTATACAAGAGACTACAATAGCATGTTAACAAAAGATGAAGTCATTATTTTACAAAAGCTAAATGGTTTGCGTTCCTCAGGCCTCAGTTTCAATGTCAATGCTGCATTTCTTTCAAGCAATGTATTTGCTAATGTACTGATTAAAAAACATTTTGTAGAAATCTTGGAAAGCACAGAGGGAAAAGACACTGACCCGGTATTTCTTTTTTTCTTCTTCTGGCATTTACAGAAAACAGATGCAAAGGGTCAGTGCCCACAGCAGACCCAGCTTCCACGGCAGGCCTAGCTTCCATGGCAGGCCCAGCTTCCATGGCAGGCCTAGCACCCATGGCCAGCCCAGCTTCCACGGCAGGCCTAGCTTCCACGGCAGGCCTAGCTTCCACGGCAGGCCCAGTGCCCACGGCAGGCCTAGCTTCCACGGCAGGCCCAGCTTCCATGGCAGACCTAGCACCCACGGCCAGCCCAGCTTCCATGGCAGGCCTAGCACCCACGGCCAGCCCAGCTTCCATGGCAGGCCTAGCTTCCACGGCAGGCCCAGTGCCCACAGCAGGCCTAGCTTCCACGGCAGGCCCAGCGCCCAAGGTCAGCACAGCACTGGCTCAGTGTGCGGCTGCTGACACCAGCTCACACCACAGAGCCCATGCTGCAAGGCTCAGACTGAGCTGTGATCTGTTTACCGGCAGGACTGTCCATTTGTTCAAATACACTCACCCTTTTGGCCACTGCCTTCCTACACTGTGGTTTTTCCACTGTCTGCTGAGGCATATGGCTCCAAAATGGCAACGTTTATGTCTGCTAAAGTGTGATTTTAGCTGCTGTGCATGACTCATGTTTAACAGTGGTTCCCCCAAAAGCAAGTCTACGCAGGTTTAATAATCTTGGGTCAGCGGGCAGCACTGTTGCTTCACGCCGGCAGGGTGGGGGTTCAGATCCCACTTCTGCTTTGTGTGTGTGTTGCGTGTTTTCCCCATGTTGTTGGGGTTGACTCCAATTGCACTCTACTGATATGTAGATGTGCTAATTTGTGTCTCTAAATTGCCTGTAGCGAGTGCTGTGCTATGGAATGGCATGCACTCCGGGGTGTAGCCCTGCCTTGTGGCCTACACTGCCTGGAATGTGCTCCAGTCCCCTGTCACTCTGACCTGGATAACTGGTTGCAAATTGGATGAATGGAACATTCAACATGGTCTATATTTTTTTAAGCCAAGCAGCTAAGCAACATTCTCCAAAAAACAAGCAATCAACTAACATCCTCTTCTCAAGGTGAATCATCAAGCAGACAAAAAACCGCAGACAATTCGGACTAGAGCTGCCAAAAACTAAATGTGCTTTAACGGCATTGTGAGCCCACTTTTCTCACATGGTAAATTACTGAAAAAGGAATGACATTTTTCAGCTTTTTTATACTAATATAAACTGAGCGTGTTGCTTCTGCGATTATAAAAATGTTTCCCATCAGGGTTAATGAAACACTGAAGATGGGCTATAATGTTAGGCATAAATCAGCTTTTCCTTCTCAAGACATATTCTGAGGGATTTGCTTCATTTCCAACAGACTCAACAGACTTGCCCAAAACTCCAGTCTTTAGTAGCCACTCCATTTCAGTCCAATTCTTTCAGGTTGAAAATAACACAGCAATACTCTAATAATGTAACATGGGGCTTTTGTAATGCAGTTTATGAAATGTGTTGCGTGGACATACAATGCAATGGCAAAAATGATTCCAGTAATGATATGAGACTAACAGAGCTGAAGCAAGGCAGGCCTTTGCTGCAAGTTTGGCTACACTGACCAACATCAGCACTGCCAGGGCTCCAGCTGTATCACTACATGAATCAAGGGTAAATGAACACCAAAAGTTAATTCATTAAAGCCTTATCTCTGAGCTGGTTTGATGCCTTCAGAAAGTGGGTAAGAATAAAACTTAATTGCAATAACAGTAAAGCAGGTATTGCTAACATTAAGTTTTCACACATTTTTTAGAAGTCATTTGTTGTAATTGCACTCGTTCAAGGCAGCACTAATTCTGTATAATGGTTTATTGATTAATTGCTAAGCTCCCATTGCAAGCTTAGATGTTCATCTTCTACACTAATAGACTAAAATAACCAATTTTCTTTGAAAAGTTTTTCATTGTGTTTATACATACATGTTTAATGGAAGACCTGAGAAGAAGATGCATATTCTTCTGTTTGAAATTATTGGTGTTTTAAACACAACCACCTCCAGCTCGGTTTGCTGGTCGATTTAGTCTGACATGAACCAGCAAGGTTAAAGTTCAGAATTTATGTTGTAAAAAAAGCTGTTCCACGTTAGCACTGTTCCTATTCTGCTGTTTGCTTTTGTAACGCTCATTAGCAAAGCAACAACCAGCGACTAACATTTCAGTGTATTCCTTTGTCGTGGCAGGTCCCATTTCATTTAAGTATTTCATTTTACAAAGAAAATTAAATGTTCATTCTCATTGTAAACGTTCAAGTTCAGGACTAGATACTAGATATGTTACTTTATTAGTAATGGTTAAGAAAAGAGGGGGGGGAGACCACAGAAGACACATTTCACACTTTTAGAACAAGGAGTGACCAGTTCCTGGTTATAGATTAGCTGTACACTCCAGGTAAGCTTAAAATAGCTTCCAATGTGCTCTGTTGGACTGGCATCCCATCCAGGGTGTCCGCTGCATGCAATTCTTGAGTCATGCTCTGAAGTTCATGTTGCCCAGTCCTGGATTAGATATTGGAAGATGATTGGATGGATGGATGGATGGATGGATATCAAGATCTGAACTTCCTAATTATAATTAAATAACAAGCAATACATAAATAAAGCAGCTTGACATTTTCTTTATTGATCATCTTTCTGCATGTGATAAACCCCCCCCCCCTCCCCCCCTCACTGATGTAACATGCCTTTTGGAGCATTCAGAGGACAAACAGAAGCCAAGTGAGTGGGAGAATTAATGCACCTGTGCTTAATCAACCCATGTGAACTGCTGTTTCGAAAAGGACACAAGCTGTTTCACAAAGGGCACAAGCAGCCTCACTAGGACAGCAGTGATTTGCGACTTCATTGCAGGCCCCAGGCAGTCCACACTGATGCTTCAAAGTAATGATAAGTAGTAATAACACCATATATCAGTCTCATGCATTCATCTGACCATCCATCCTGGCCAGTGTTGTGGGTAGTTTCATGTATGTACTGTATAACTCACTGTTCTCATAAAGTATGTCTAATAGTTTGCGACAGATGGATGCAGTTTGTAAATTGGCATTCAAGGAGCAACTAAAATTGCATCTGAAATATTCAATAGTCAGAGGATGTGGAGAAATGTTGTAACATCTTTGAATATAATAATGCAGGCTCTGACAGCTGATATACTGTGTATTCTAACCTAAATCTACCGCAGCTCCTTGTAGAGTTAAATGAATAAATGTATCACCCCTGGGAGAGCCCTGGCAATATGCTTCCGCCATTGCGTGTTACCTGTCATGTCACTGTCACACCGCTTGGTGACCCGCCATCTGGAGTCCAGCTGGTCCTTGTTAGAGACGAGTTCTGAGGGCGTACGAGACACCAGCTTGTGTCAAACGGGTTACTTTTAACTGTGTTACCGAGCTAAGCTAATCCCCAGAAAGGGGAATTATTTCACAGGGGTGATATTAACACAAAGGCAGCTTTCCTGTGCCACTGCAAAGCACTGCTTATTAGGGCACTGTTTCCCTTTACAGCCACATTTACAACATTTTCAACATTTGCAACTTCCTGTATTGCATTGCTTGCTCAAGAACATTGGAAATGAAGAAGTTAATCACGATACTCACCTAGTTTATTTTAATACATGTTAATTTATAATGAGTTCAAATACATAAATCATACAGCCTGAGAAGCAGGTGAGGTAACTGTATATTTCCATGTATTTTCAGGCATATTTTTTGACAACGGGGATAAAACAGGAGAGTGAGGAGAACTGCTTGACATTGACATTCCACATTTAAAAATATATTATCAATTTAATTTCTTGATCACACAATGCAGGCATCTTTTAATCTAGCAAATTAAATCTCATTTACTATGGAATATCTGAATCTCCAGAGCAAAGCCAACCTTGAGAGGAGTGGACACTGCCATTAAATATTTCACAGTTAATGTAGTTATTTTAGAAAAGACCATTGCTTACTGGAGATGTGCAATAACGCTGCAGTAAAGGTAATCAGATTTAGCATAAAATGAAACTGTACTGGAGTACACTAACCCTTCACCCTTCTGATTATGGATACTAATATTATACCATACCACTATTAAAGGGGCAATTTACCCCAAAACTGAAAATTATATGTTTTAAACAGACTTTAGTGCTACCTATCCATCTAGGTCACTCTGCTGGGACTTGCCTAATTTTGGAAATACCGGCTGTAGTGGTGTCAGGCTTTGTATCACTGTGCAAAAGCACGAGCAGCCCAGTCATTCCATTGTACGCAGTGATATGATTGGTGCCTGAAATTCTGCAAAAAAAATAAAATAAAATAGTTCCTAGATCAAACTGCTCACTACCAAGCCTATGGATTATCTTCAATAACCGGGTCATGATTTCTGGTAAGAGACATTGCTGTTGAATTTTTCAAATGTTTTTTTCTGGTGCGTTAATCACCACAGAAAGAATGCCTTTTACTCCCATTAAATTCGAGAGAAAACATTTCAACGGCCTGTATCATGAAAACTAGGCATCTCCCAGCAGATCAACCCAGATGGATAAATAGCACCAAAGCCCATCTAAAACATATCTTTTTCAGTTTTGGGTGTATTGCCCCTTTAATAATAATACAATTTTTATTATTTTAAAAACAGGCGTGGACCCATATCATTTAATATAATGCTGATGAGGTCTGATACCTATATTCACTCAAAGTAGACAAAGTAGTTGCTTGTTTTTTCATGATATTGTGGCAAATGACAGCAAGCTTATGAGACACTGTGCATCTAAAGAAAGATCTGCTAGGTGATTGGTTGAGCCACATCATTAAGAAATTTAAGAAATTGTCATGTAATATGAAATGTGACTGAGTATGGAAGGTTCTTGGTCGTATAAATGTGAGGATGTGACTTCTGCATTATCACCCATCCTATCCATCATGTGAAATGGATCGGCATGTTGGATTACTTCACATTACAATATAGTTATCCTTTATTTAATCGCTGCTCTCCTATTCAGATATTTTTACATTAAGACAACAACCTTAAGTTACATTTTAAATTGTTGCTATGAATTTTTTATTATTTATTATTTATTATTTGATATTGGGATATCAAAGAGGATCAGTTCTTCATTTAAGATAGGAAATTCTGCAAGGGGATGCAGACTTGGTCTTTGAAGAGTGAGACCTCTTTTGTTGGGCTGACAGATTATTATTTATACTTATCACCTTTTTTTCATACCAGCATCCCCCAGTATCTCCAAATCACAGCCTATGGAAATTAAGCACCTTTTATCATTGTGATGCTCTCTTATGACCTTATAAGCACAGGGCATCACAGCCCTGGTCTGAAAACATGGGAAACGTGCAACGTTACCCAAACATATACCCCATCTTACACTTAAGGCTGGGCACTTTCTTGCATATAGATCTTTTTATTCAACGGTCTAAAATCATTCCTAGAATCTGAATCTGTTAAAGCCAAAGATGAATATTAATTTCTGCTAAGAGACAGAAGTGTGAAAAGCAGACATAATATAAAATTCAAGCAACCCAGTACTGGCTTTGAATGAATGATTTCATATTTATAAATTCAAGACAAACTTCAAAAACACCAAATTGAATAACGTTGGAATGCTGCCTTACAGCTCCCAGATTGGAGGTTTGAATTCTATTCATGCCCTGTGTGTGTGTGTGTGTGTGTGTGTGTGTATGTGTGTGTGTGTGAGCGGGTATACCTTATCTCATGGGGACACATGTCCCCACAACGTGATGAATACCCATTTTTCCTGGTCCTCATAAGGGAAAACTCAATTTAATAAATATCTGCGACTGCAATGGAAAAACTAAAAACGTAAAAACTCTTGCTTTATTAAAAACTATCTTGCTTTATTACTTAGGGTTATGGTTAGGGCTGGGTAGTGGTTAGGGTTGTCATAGTTAGCGTTAGCATTTTTCCCATAGAAATGAATGAGCAGTCCCCATAAAGATATGTTTACCCGACGTGTGCATGTGTGGTTGTGTACATATTACAGTGTGAGGAGCAAATCCCCTCTCCCCCGGTTGCCTTTGCGCTGAGCACCTTGCATACACATCCTTTCGTTCATGACTAACATTCACCATGGTTCTGTTTGATTCAGATCAGACACTGATGCTAATGTCTGCTTGATTTTATATATGTCGTTAATCATTGTTATTATTTGTTATTGCTGCACTTTAATTTGGCTTGGTGCCAAGCCTGCCATTTGCAAGCCCATCTACAATACAGAAAATGTTAATGAGGAGGAATTTTAATTACAGCCTTTCAATTTGTAATTTATTTGTAATGAGTTGGAAATGGAATTGGGGTACTGTGGTGACTGAGGGCTATAGCAGCGAAATATAAAATGCTCTCTTTTTAATTATTTGAATTATTTGAAACTGCAGCAAACAGTCTGGCTTTAAACCAAGCGTGACTAACAATCCAGCACTGCTTCTTATTTATTGCACTCAGCACTGAAACACTTTTCTGAAGCGGCTTGCGTATATGTTTTCCTCTAGTTTGTTATTATGGGTAACTTGACTTCAATCACAGCTCCTAGTCTGCATACGGTCTGAGTTCAAGGACATCAACATCTGAACTGTTTGGCCCAAAACTCAGTGCCAGGCCTGAAAGGTCTGTGCGCTGCATCTGTCTCAACTGCAGATCATCCAGGCAGAGTAGGGAAATGCTGAAACCCATTAATTGATCAATCATCATCCTCATCCTCATACCGCTTTATTCTCCCAGTGAGAGTTGAGCTAGCAGGTCAGACCAAAATCCTCTTTCCAAGGTCTCTCCAGAAGCCAGCTCATTTTGGCAGATCTCCAGAGATCCCCAAGCCATCTGGGTCTTTCCTACTCCAGCCACCCAAATCGCACTGCACCTGACCCCCAACATTCACCTAAAAGGCAATTAGCCAACAAAATGCCTCGACAGAGCAGTTGCGTGCTGAGACCAGCTGGCTTATAGGTGCCCGGTCACCAGGAACTCATGAGCCAAAACCACTCCTTAGTCAGGCCCAGGGGTAGGTCCCAGTAACCCAGTCGTGAGCAGAGCAATTCTTGGTAGCTTTCATGGAGGGGGTCATTGTTGGATCATAGTTCGTCTAGTCTCACCTCACAGACCTGGCCCTGCCAAGATCTCAAACTTCAGCCAACATAGCTCTGTGGATCACTGAAACACACAAATCCCTCCACCGCATTGGGAGGTCACGATCCTCAGATGGGCAAATTGATGAATGCTAAGGAAAAACAGCGGCTCAACTGTAGCAGCTAATCAATACAATATCCATGAAAGTCACTTGCGTGAAGCCTGGGAGCTCAGCGTATGCCTACGACAATGTGCCAAACAGCTCGTTCTAATGATTTGAGCAATTACAGCAAATGCTTGCTGATGACTGAAAACACATTCCAGGCTATTGATCTGCTACAGAGGTCTGTGAAATATGGCCGTAGATAATTTCTGATAGGACTGAATACATGGCTGCCTGTTCTGCTGCTTTAATGGTGCATGTGAAGGAAATGGCTTGGTAAATCAGAAGGGAGTGCTGTCACATGAGCAAAGCTCACAGCAATAGAGCAGTCACAAGGGAATGTTCCATATTGGATTCCTTTCTAAATAACCAGAGGAGGGACGTAATCTAAGATCTTTTCGATAACATAGACATTTGATAGCAAAACACGACAGTATATAGATGTTTATTGAACCTGCTGTAGGTGTATGTAGTTTGCATTTAGTTTTTCTTACATAAACATCGAAGCATTTCTATCTACACAATTACAGAATGCAGTTAGTGAATCTATGACATGAGACAACATCAGCCAAACTATCGTTCCAGATGAAGGACACTACAAATGATTCCAGGAATGCTTCATAGGGTATTAATAACATTCAATAAGACTCGGTCCATGATAGTTTTAGGCTGATTTTTGAAACAATGACATTTCACTAAGAAGCTGAGAGACGTTCCAATGAAGATGGAAAAATGTTGACGTTCTTGGTTATCAGCTTCATTTCTCCTTGGTTGATTTTATGTGAAACAAGCTCATGTCATAATTAATTTATTGCATTTTTGTCTTAATTCCAATCATTTCATTAAGTAACCTTAGAGAACTTCTTATCATAAATGATGAACAAACTTTAATAAGGTTTAACACTATTTAAGTTTAAAAATACATCAGGTTTTTCCTCCGTAACCCACTTTATGAAACAGTGTGGCCTATTACAGTATATGAAGAATTCAATGAACAGCCCAGTTAATCTCAATAAATGAAGAACAAAATCTATGCCTAGGACTGATAATCTAGTAGTTGAACAATATTTTTAATGTCCCAAAAATAAAGTTTTTGTCTGACAGTGCCAAATCAGCATAAGCTATACCAGTTAATCTGTTACAATCCCCATGCTAAAGCATTGTGGCTGTTTCATTTGTTGACACGGCACCTATCAAAAGTTTTGTTTAAATATTGTGTGTTTCAAACCTTCTGTCACCTGTGATGCTAATTCAGTCCATCATCTGCTCATCAACACTTACTTTGTCATCATCACAGCTGATGAAACTGTTAATCATCTTTCACCTCAGATTTCAATACAGGAGAAGGTGAGGAGAGATGTTTTCTCATACAGCTATCCATTTGCTTTTCAGGGTAAAACTTAAAGGCTACATACTGTCCCCAACTGACTCTCATATAGTAGCTATTTTTAAATGGCAGGTTATGCATGGTACCCTGATATGTATTGCCATGCTTGATTTTATATATTGAACATGTATATTTTCTCCCCAGGGTGCCAATCAAATAAGCATTTCAATCTGCAATTTTCTCAATTGCCCTTCACCCATACTTCTTCTTTTTTTGTTTTTTAGTTTGCCCTGCAGTGGGCTGGCCCCCCATCCTGGGTTGTTCCCTGCCTCGTGCCCATTGCTTCCGGGATAGGCTCCGGACCCCCCGCAACCCAGTAGGATAAGCGGGTCGGAAAATGGATGGATGGATGGAATTCTAAATAGCGGTTTTGTTGAGATTTTAAGTCCATAATAAGGAATTGAGAATAAAAATGTTTACTTGGACTCAAGCACATTTATCATGGGTGGAATAGGGGGGATCATTAATCCTGTTCTTGCCCCTTACCCACACATTCAAACCCATCACACACCCCCCAGTGCTGAAGGTTGTCTTTGTTAAAACCCTTCAGTTTTTCCACTACATGCTGTTTGCATATAAATCAAAGCAAAGCAAAACCTGAATGGCTACATACAAGTTCCAGTGAAGAACTCTGTATCAACATAATGTATTTGTTTTGCGTAACCAAAGGAGAAACTTCACAGGATGTAACATAATCAAGCCCTAGCACTCAATGCAAATAAATACAATATAAATGTTTAAATGTTTCTTCACAATTTCTCATCTGTTGGTTACTTGTCAAAAACTACAAGTATGTAAATAGATTAAGGAACCCCTGTAAACTAGACTTCAAGACTGAAATGTCAGTCTGGTAGCTTGTTTTTTATATTGTTTTGGCAATTAAAACTGGCAAAGTGATGCTGTTTACTGCTTATTAGTGCTATTTTTGTTTTGCATCCAGTGTTGATAAGTCAATATCATGGTATCGCTTCATCTGCAAGTCACTCGTTACGTGGCCATTAGATCCAGCCGATCGCCTCATTAAACAGTCTGGCTTCTCAGAATTGTTTTTATGAATAAAAGACATGTTTCTAACATTACTTAGTATGAATGCTTAAATGAATATAACTGCATCAACTCTTATGGTAAATTGCTCCTTTACTCGGTTTGATTAATAATAGCCAGACAACTGATAATTGCTATGTGTATCATATTATTTGCAATAATTAACTTGATGGCTGTGTAACATTCTATCACAAAATGCACCTGTAGGGCAGAGAAGCTGCAGCTCACGCTTGTAACAGATGTGACATTCAGATCAGTATTCAGGTGACAGGGCAGTCAGGAAGCGACGCGCGTTACGCTGGTGGTGGCAGAGGTCTCTGAGGAAGCTCCACCTGTTCACTGTAAAATTTCACACTCATGAAGGAGACGGATATTAGATGTTGAGGACAGACTTTCTTACAACTGTAGTCTCCAGTCTCCTCTAAAGGTTACAAGATACATCCAGAGAATTCTGCTCATGTTTAATGGATCTGTGTCGCTGCTATTTATAACGCGCCTCAGCCAAGACTTCCCTTCAAACTGGCACTCCAGAGGTACCGCCACTGGGAATGTACCCAAACGCAGCAGGTGGGTGGCGGCGTTTAGCTGTCACGCTCCCGTCACGCCACGCTGGCTCTGCGTGCTCCACTTAACCCAGCTAGACGGCTCGGTCGAGGTGCTTGGTTGTAACATCCCTGGTGAGCAATCGCACACTTTGAGAGGACACCTTCTCACTCCTAAATGGGGTTTCTATGTAAGGGTCACAACCAGCGTGCCACTCTTCACTTAGATGCCGGCTAGCAGACCCTGTGGACTGGAGGGGTTTTTTCCGGTGGTGCAGACAGGAAAGGAAATACGCACCCAAAGGCAGCCAGGTTTAACATGATGTTCTCGCCGCTTGCCTTCACTTAAGCGTCTACCTCCCAAATCCCCAATTTTGAACAAAATCGTTAGGCCACCAGCGAGGAGTATGCAGATAAAGTGGGAAATAAGTGGGGAAATGCAAAGAGCGAATAAAACCGAGGCAGATTCAGTGAATAAGTGGAAGGAGTTCCACAAGTTAATGTTTAAATCAGGCATGAAGGGCGAATGTAAACAGTTCAAGCCAGATACTGTGCTTAAAATGGCCAGATAAGATTCACTATAAGAAAACTATGTCTACATGCTTTCCGGTGCTATACTCCTAGCAAGAACAAATACTGCCAGTGATGAAAAACCAGGCCAGTAATGTCTGCCTAGCGGTGGGATCTATTTATAGGAAGTAAATGCCATTCCACATTAGTGCCAAGGATGGTGCTATACTGCCCCCTAGTGGCCACTAGAAGCCTTACAGAAAATAGCAACCTGCAAGGGGAGAAAGGACACAGTTTATCATATGTTCATAAATCAGCGTTGAGGTGTTATAGATGCATATATGCAATCCTTATAATTATAGTACTTTAGTAAATCTCTTTAGCAAAAAAAATAAAATGATGTGAACTAATATCTAAAAAGGATAAATACTGCCTGGCAATGTCCACATGATTAAGTATAGAAGTGCCTGTGTTTAAATAACAAAACCCCAAATTTGTCCTATGAAACAGGGAGGGCATAGTTATAATATTATAATACACTTAGATACTCAGAGGATGTCATCTCACTCTGAAAACCGCAAACACTGAACTACACATTCAAGCGCTTCAAGCAACGATTACTTTGGTGATTTCAGTTCCTTTAATGTTGAGGAGCCCTTTATATTAACATTCAATATATTTAGCAGACACTTTATGCAAAGCGACATGCAAGTGAAGGAAACAGCACATTACAAATATACATGCTATCAAGGAGTCAACTAGGCATAAGTGTAGCTAGGATGAGCTTGCAATGAATATCCAGGTACAGGTGTAAGCGGTATTGGAGCAGGAGCTGCAGAATCTTCTAACAAAGCAAGAACCTAATAAGACTATACAAGGATCAAAAATGGAACACAAAACAAAAGCATTCAGGGAACATAAAACGGCATTGGGCTAGTAGAGGAGTTCATGGAACAGATGGGTCTTGAGGTGTTTGCTGAAGGTGGAAAGGGAGTCTGATGACTGCAAGTGGTTTAGCAGCTCATTCCACCATCGGGGAACCACGGAAGAGACCCGTCTGGAGTGAAGAAGAGGAGGGAGCTCCTAATGCCATTGGTTTGCTGACCAAAAGGGGCAATAGGGCACATAGGCCTTATGTAGCTCTTTGATGGTGATGGGTGCCGGTCCATTAATGATCTGAAGGCCAAGGACTTGAACTTGATGACAGCACCAAAAAGGGAGCCAGTGAAAAGTGACAATAAGAGGTGTGACATGAGAGCATTTAGGCTGAATATCAGACATGCTGCAGTGTTTTGAATCATCTGACAGCACAAACTAGTAGACCAGCACTAATTCCCCTGAGTATCATGTGACGGGTCATCTCCACAGCCCCACCATGTGTCTAATGATAGATTACAGATCCTTTGCATACATGGTCACTGGAAACTTCAAGACCTTATCCAGGATATGCACATAGAAGATAGATAGATCTAGAAATTTTACAATGTAATATTAGTAAAAATGTAGTCATCCATTTATCACAAGATTCTAAATACTAAATCTTACACTATGTCTACGTTGAAACTTGACTATGCTGACTGAAGATATATACAGTTGTACCTCAGTTCTCAAACTCATTAGAACTATAATTTCTTAAAAGTCGAACCAACCAATTCAAAAAAAAAAAATACCTAGAACTCGATCTGATTCTCAGAAGTCAAACTATGAACGCTGACCTAAGATAACTTGTACGCGCAGGGAAATGAGTCACGCGGCACGTCTCTCAGCGGAAACAAAGGGTAAAGCTTCAGTCTCAGCCTCGCATTCGCTGTGA
>JAODJW010000094.1:27617120-27654473 GCA_026777045.1 Hyperopisus bebe
TTTCCGATGTTTGAGTTCAGCTCATGAAAAATGGGAGCAAAAACAAGAGTGTTGCGTTTATATTTTTGTTCAGTGTACATACATCAACAACATACAATGACCCACTGAGGAACTGAACTAAGGAAGGAACCTAAATACACAATTAACCAATCAGGAAGGGGGCAGGACACAAGGACTGGCACAAGAAAACAGGAAACAGGTGAACTAATAAATAAATCAAGGAACTGGGGAATCAAACAGGGAACCCAAGAAACTGACAGAAACAGGGAAACCGAATCTGATACTAGGGAATAACAATCAGGTAAAAACACAATCACGTGCACAAAAGCAAAAACCAAAACTGAATACCAATCACAAAACAGAGAAACTAGAAAAACTGATACAAATGGAACATTAGGGAACAAAATACAAAAACAGAGGAGGCAGGATTCAACACAAAACAGAGGGGTTAACACATAGCCACATGCTCAGCTCATTGAGCTATGTGGCTGACTGGGGAGTGAGGGAAACACACTGAGGACTTTAACAATGGGGAAAACAGGATGGCCAGTGACACCTGCTGGCCAAATAGGGAGAAGACGAAAGACTGGGACAAACAGGTGCTGACCCTGACATTAACAATAAATACAGGTAGGTGGCAACAGTGTTACATTTCAGGCACAGAGAACTTCACCTACAAAGATCAGCAGCTTAACACTTTACTCACATTTATCTTCATTTAACTCCATACTGACATTCTATGTCAAGCATACATGTCAGTCAATGATGAGTCACTGTCAGACAATGATGTCATCCATCATATTTTCGAAACTAAGGATGCCCTTAAAGATCATTTGGATGGTTTTATTATATGCCTTTGGTGTGGACAGAATTCCATACAGAAACCAAAGAAAGTGATATCTTCCCCACGGTGTGTTAAAAGCACATGGTGTCAAACTTGTCCTGCAGGGTCACCAGTCAGTTTTAACTTCACTGGGTATATCTTCCTCTTTAATGTGAGAGTTTTGTAATCATCCATGGATAACAGATTTAGTTGGGCTCTGGTGTCAAGCTTGAATGTAATTATTGTCTCATTTTCCATTCCAGGAATTCCCCATTCTGTTTCTACTAGCCCCAACAAGCTGAAGAGAATCCATAAATAATTCCTCAATTTTCTTATCAACATCTTTGTAGAGGTAGACTATGATTACAGAAGGCCTGCTGTTTCTAGCAGCAATTGATTTATGATATCTGGTCTTAGCTGCTCTTAGAAGGAGTTGTATTTTTCAGCATGCCGAGTCTGAGCTTGTGAGAGGGAGCTGAACATGATTTTTCTTTAGCACTGTCATGCCCCAGCCACACTCACTTCAAGCATCATCTTGTGGGCCGGATTAGAACCTTTATCGATTTTATTCTTACTAAGCTCATGCAGACTGGATGTGATGAAACAGTGGGCTGCATTTGACCTGCAGGCTTTCAATGTGCCACTTCTGCTCAAAGACAGAGGTTACCTTTCCGATAAGCTCAAACAGCCCTGACACCAGAGCCCCCGCAAAGCACAGTGTAAAAGATGCCATTTGGTACAACAGGCTGAGGGAACATGAAGCTTCCCTAAAAACTGCAGGTGACTCAGTCCCTTCCTCACTGTTGTTCACCCATTCTAGTCTGTTTTCTAAGGGAATACTCAGACATTTATTAGAAGGTACAATCAGCCATCAGAATCCAGATAGCAGTGAATGGAGCCCACTCCAGAAGTCCACCACTAACTCCCTGGTTTTTGTCACATGTACCTGCAGGCAATTCTCCCCACAGCACTCCACAAAGTTCTCTCTCAGTATTTATATTCTACATTCTATCCACTCTCTATACATCCAAATATTTCTGAGTCATCGGGTAGTGTAGTGTGATTTTATATTGCTGTTAAAGTCTTAAAGTACCCAGTATATACAAAATCCAGTTATACATATTAATACTGCAGTGATCTGTGAGTCCTAGGGTGATGCGGTAAGGGTCACTGCTCTTGGAAAGGAAGAATGCTGTCACTGAAAACACTACATTGGTGTCAAGAATGGAACAAATACCTACATGTAGCAACACTACAGCTGGTTCCACTCCATGTGTCTCTCATTACAGCAGTCACTGGAGAGCCTATCAAGCTGAGTACAAGAGTGCATGCCGGCCTTGCCAGGAGAGGGCAGTGTAGTCAGCAGAATGCATGATGTGTCTATGGCTGCTATCTTTGGTGTGAGAGAACAGCTTTTCCCCAAATTGCTGAGCAAATGAGTGGTCACTCCTCTCCTCTGTATGGTCAAGTAAGTCATATATCAGTGATACGATACCTCACCACCCCCCACCATCAAATTCCCTGTGACTGACTGGATGGTTTGATTTCAGTTCTGAGTAATGGGATCAATGACATCATTGAGTGGGATTCTGTGCAATGTCACGACTGCAGTTCTTGCATTGTTTACAACCAGGAAGGAATACTATTGGTCTCAATTCAAAAACTTTCACAGGCACAGGCGTCCAGGGAGTCAAGTGAACATGGGGTTTATTCAGGGTGAGAGACACTCAGGGACACGGAACATCAGGAGGGAATGACGTCACAACGTTAATGACCAGACTAGGGAATCACTCACAAAAACTCACAAAAAACACAAAAGCAAATAACAGAACTAGAAAAAGCTGGTAACATGGGTATTCCACATGAGGTAAATGAGGGGGCGTGGCACACAGGAGGATCGGAACAGTTGGGGCAGGACACTCTTCAAAATTAGCAAACTGATACTAAACCTTTCTAACTGTTAATCAGTCCTTAACAGTAGTAGCCATTCATTGTACTTTAAATTATATAATTTAAATCATATATTAATTAGCATATAATTAGTACAGAGACAAAAACAATAAATAGTAAGGAAGTAAGTAAATTTTATTTATAAAGCACATTTCAAGAACACTTCCTGTTCAGTAAAGTGCTGCGCCATTCATGCTATCAAAACAAACAGTTAAAATAAATAAAGGATAAAGGTAGTTCTAAATAAAAGATAAAACACCCCAAAGGGAAAACATTT
Source organism: Hyperopisus bebe (assembly GCA_026777045.1). Taxonomy (NCBI): domain Eukaryota; kingdom Metazoa; phylum Chordata; class Actinopteri; order Osteoglossiformes; family Mormyridae; genus Hyperopisus; species Hyperopisus bebe. Next base: position 27,620,171 of record JAODJW010000094.1, read on the forward strand.
ACACTCCAGGGGCCTGTACTACGAAGTGGGGTTACTGTCTTATCGGGGTAACTTGATTTAAGGCAGTCTGGGCAAAATGTAAGTGAACAAATATGAAGTCCATTTAAACTGTGCTACCTTAAATCCGACAAGTTACCCCAACAAGCCAGTAACTCCACTTCATAGTACAGGCCATAGATAGACTAATTAAATTGCATTTGTCTGTTGTACTCACTCAAAGTCCTGAGTAAAAAATAAGTTTTAAGCCTTTGTTTAAAGACTGGGATAAAGGAAAAAATCTAATATTGGCTGGCAAGGAACCCCATAGCCACATGGGATGGTGGTGCACTGGTTAGCACTGTCACCTCACACCTCTGGGACCAGGGTTTCAGTCTCTGCCATGGCTCCATGTGTGTGGACTTCTCATGTTCTCCTTGTGGTGTCATGGGGTTCCCTCTGGGTATTCTGGTTTCCCACCACAGTCTTAAAACATGTTGAGAAATCGATCAACATGAGGGGCCTATACAGAGTTTATAGAGCCCCTCATGGTAAAGCAAATATGTCTGGCACAGCAGTGCATTCAGACCATGATTCTGCTTGCTAAAGCTGCCGGACAGGACACACACACAAAAAAAAAAAAACATGTTGAGGCTAACTGGAACTACCAAAGTGTGTGTGTGCTCTGGACCCTTCAAGATCCTGAATAGAACAAGTGGTTTCAGAAAATGTATGAAGGTCCATTGTCTGGGCACAGGCCCTGTCAGCCTGTGATTTCAGTGAGGTTTGTGGGACAACCAAAAAGAACTCAGTGGAAGACCTGAGGGGTCTGAAAGTAAACTGGAAAATGAGAAGTTCTACAGTGCATGAAGGGGTCTGTCTGTTAAGGGTTTTAAAAACAAAGAGTAAAACCTTGCACTTAATCCTAAGAACAACTGATAGCTATTGACATGACAACACAAGCATGGTCGAGTATACATATTGAGAAATACCCAGAATGTTTTTAGTATATTGATAAATATGTTCAAAATGGGATATAGGATGACACAATACCATTTACACTGAGATACTTTTATTGTACTTTAAATAGTGAAGAGATGCTAAAACTGGTTTCATGCATTCCCTCTTCTCAGTGCAGCTGCAGCACTCTCTACTAAATGGAGACAAGCTATAGAAGACTATGTCGAATACATATAGTCTACATATATATAGACTATATAGAGGACTATATGCATATGCAAGGCGTTACAGTAGTCCAAACGAGAGGAAATGAAGATGTAGATAACTTGTTCTAAGGCGGAAAATGAAAGGATCTTTTTAATTTATAAGGTGAGTCTGAGCTGAAAAGGCTGCTCTAACAAGAGTTAATCTGCTTGTCAAATACGAGATCAGCGTCATAGATCACAGCTGACCCAGGTGTTGCATGACAGATGTCACGCCTGCCGAAGGGCCAAAAAGAATGATCTCAATTTTGTTCTCATTTAGCTGAAGAAAGTTACTTGCCAACCGGCATTTAATGTTCCAAGCAGTCAATGAGGCCACATAGCTTGAGACATAATTTATCTGACCGAATGGAAGCATATACATAGAAAATGTAATAGGAGCTAAATTGGACGCTTGTGGTGCCCCATATTTGATGGGTGCCGACAATGAACGGAAACTCTCTAGATTAACTGAAAAAGTTTGCTGCCTCTGAGCTATTAGTTAAGTTCCCCCCAAAGTTCCCACCTGTGCTGATTCACTGCTGTGCTCTGTGCTATGTCATGGTCTAAAACTGGATTGAAATTTCTCAAAGATATTATTGCTATAAATATGGTTTAAAAGTTGAGGTTAAACAACTTTCTGTAAAATCTGTGAAAGAAACGAAAGTTGGTGTATAGCATGAGAATTATGCAATTTTTTGTGATGCAGTTTGGATTTCTTAAGTAGTGGCTGAACAATCATTTGTTTAAAGGCTAGAAGTATGTATAGTGGCCGTAGTTGAGGTGTTAATGATCACAGTGAAATCCTGTCCAGTATCCTCAAAAGTCTGTTTCAAGAGCTGTGCTGGAATGACATGTGACTCAGTGGGTTTAAAATGGCCTACAATGTCTTATAAGGAAGTGAAACTTCCTCAAACGCACTAAAACTTTCCACACAACTAGGAAAAGAGAGGGAGGTGATATCACAGGGTTTAATCAGCATTCTTATTTTATCAATCTTTCCAAGGAAAAATTACGGAAAAAAAATTCACATAATTCGTGAGAAGCCTCAAAACTCTGTGAAGGTGGAGGGTTCACAGAGTAATTTATAGTGATAAAAACAACCCCGGAATTCCATTATGCTTATCTACGATATCTGCTAAGTACTTAGCACATGCCAGTTTTGCTGCATCATTAAACACTTTAACTGAAGTCTGTCCTCCTCCCATTTTCGTTTGGCTTGTCTACAGCACCCTCTCATTGCCCTGATGCTATCATTCAGCCATGTTTGTGGCATATGTTGGGGTTTCTTATTTTAAAGAGGGCAATATTATCTAAAATAGGGCTTTATCCCCCAGCTCCAGCGGTGCTGTATGTTGGCTGATCCTGCACTGTGACCCCAAAAGCTATGGAGAGCAAGATGGGGTAGCCAAAGAAAAGAATTCCAGTGTACCTGTAATGCAAATGCTATATTAAGGATTTATTACTATCACATGATGGGCACATGCACATATATTATTTACACATTAAACAATACACAAACATTACTGCACACACGATATTGACACAATACATGACAAATACACACCAATATTTACACTTGGTACCAGTCCAGCCTACAGCCATGCTGCCGGATTTGAAACCCCGGTGCTTCATTGCTTCCCTTCTGAGGGGGGGGTACCTGTCCCATTACCCCCTCAGTAGTGCTCTGGGTAGCACTGAGTCTTTCACAGCTGCTGGGCCCCAAGTTCCCCACCATCCTCCTCAGTCCTGGCTGCCAGGATACTCATCCTTAGTCCTGGAGAAGGGTGCTCCAAGTGGGCCAAGTGTTGGTAGAGAAGCGGTCATGATGCAGTACAACGGTCTTGCACACCTCTGCCATTCATACTCTGTATGCCAGGGGAGTTTCTGGCTATTGAAAAGATCAGGGGCTAAGTCAAGTTTACCTGGGACTTGACTTTTTTTGAAAGAGGATAATTGGCATCGGGGCTAAAAAACTTGGGGCTATAGCCCCAAGTGATCGGACCTAATGACACCCATGTTGCACACCAAATAGGATAATCGCTCCAGGACCTCCCAGGGGCAGTTCCAGGATGACCAGCTGGGCAGCTAGGATGCAATGAAAGTGCTTCACTCTGTGGACAGAGGGGGGTGGTGCCACTGGCATACCTCCCTGAAAAATAGCGCCTTGCAGTTTCTCCCCTGGTCACCGTGGTGCTCCTCTAGGGCCTTGAAGTTGCAGAAGAACTCCTCTAGCAGCTTTGCTGCCATGGTGGTGGCACTATGGTGGGGAACGGCATACGCCTCGGGTGACTCCGTCAAATAGATAGTCCATGGCAACGCACATGTAGCGGTTCCTGGCCTCGGTATGGGGAAAGGGGCCCACTGGCAGTGGTAGGCCACACTGGTGAAGTCTCTCCTGGGAAAGGACCTGCAGGAAAGCATGGAAGACCAGTCTGTCCTGCGCTGCTTGGGGGAAATGAGGATAGCCCCGCCATGTGTAGTCCTTCAGATTATCTGCAAATGCCCCTTTACTTTTGTTGGCGTACCACCACCAGTTCCTCGAACTGCTCCCCATGGACTGTTGCCAGCCAAACAGCTGTTCCAGCTCGATAATCAGGGTTGCCCTGTTCTTCGCGAGGGAGACTTTGCCTTCCAACAACACGGCCAGGTGGCTCATTGTCTCTCTGGAGGATCACCCATTGAGTCATGTCACCAGCTGGACCTGGACGAGGTAGGGTTCAAGGAGCCCTTTCCCGTAGTAGGAAGCAGCTTTTGTGGGGTCTTCACCGTGATCAGCTGTGTTACACTGCTCCTGGTTGTGGCCCTATTGCTTGGGCAATCAGGGGGTGCTAATGCTGTTGGGTCGCTCCGGGAAGGTAGGGCTTAGTTCCTGGAGATCTCCTTGAGTTTGCCATGGCCCTTCAATGGTGGATTTCCAGGAGCTCTTAGATTTTGCTGCTGAGGTCCTCTACATGCATCCCACTTCTGACTGCATGACTAGATGCTTGATTTCATACACTTGTAACAATGGGTCTGAATGAAACACTTTAATTCAATGATTAAGAGGTGTGTCCCTATACTTTTGTCCATGTAGTGTATATTGTGGCCCAGGTACCAGGCATGGTGTGCAGGCAACTAATGAGCCAGACAAAAAGTGGAGGAAAGCACAAAAATACTCATACTCACATCTCACACACACTGCCCACTGTGTTGGCCACCCTGACTACTTACATGCTGCAGAGTGGGCGCACGCTTACACATTATTTACAACAGGTAACCTTAAACACCACACATGACATGACCGTACACACAATAACAACACAATACATAAGTGACCCCACTGTTTACACCACAAATCAGTCCAGCATGCTGCTGTGTTGCATGATGGGTAACCACATTACCATATTATATTATATAACGTAAATGATTACTTGGTGAATAGTCCAATTATTTGGTAGATTATTCAACTATTGATATAATCTATAGTGACGGCCCTAGTATTTTCTAGTTACAAAATGTTGAAATATGTCGTCTTGTAGGAACAATGAAGGCCACACACTAAACTAAAAGGAAGCACACAGATACAGCTAGAAATCAAGCTTTTGAAATTTGGGTAAATCAGTATAGAAGAATAACAGTTCAGGCAGTCTGTAGATGCAGTGTAAGTGAAACAGTATATAAGAATAGCAGTTCAGGAAGTCTGTAGGTGCAGTGTAGATGAAACAGTATAGACTAAGAATAGCAGTTCAGGCAGTCTGTAGGTGCAGTGCAGATGAAACAGTATAGATTAAGAATAGCAGTCCAGGCAGTCTGTAGGTGCAGTGTAGATGAAACAGTATAGATTAAGAATAGCAGTTCAGGCAGTCTGTAGCGTGTACAAGGTGCAGGGATATCTGATTACATCCCTAGAACACATTAAGTAGTAAGTATATGTCCCCCTTAGGACCCCCACCAGTATTGCGCTCTTTCATGGGGGTCGTTAGGCCTATTTAGGGTGGGCTTCAGCCCCCCCTAAAAATATAGTAATTATCATACTATTTTTAAAATTATATATATCGATACATTTCATGCAAGACATCACTGAGCGCAGGTACGCACTTAATAGAAGCAAGACTACGAATTGAAATTAAAAATAATGCTGTAAGTCTAGCTATCGTTATTTAATTAAAATTATGTACTGGCTGTCTAAGCTGCTATAGGGAGCAGGCGGGCATTAGGACCCAGGCGGAAGCTACATGTCGCTGCTTGTTAGCGAGTACAACCCTTCCTACAACCCTGTGGCCTAAGCCCCCCTTGTCTTTCAATCCTAGTGACATTGCTGCGCTCTTTCGTAACCATTTCTATGAACTATTTTTGTAACTAACACCATCCAAGTTGCTTAGACTTCATTGCGAAAATATTGCAAAAGAAAGAAGAAAAAAACCCAAAGATCAGCTCAGGTGATTGGGAAAATAGTTGTATTTATGCCCAAAGAATTACAAGGTATTATGACAATTTTGAAACACTTGTGAATTTTGGATATCACATAAAAAGGCAATTACACTTCTTTACATAATACTGAACTTTATTGTAATTTAATACTGTACAAAGGAGTAATAAAAATATTTTCAAACTTTATGCTTAAGAAAGTATACCATCTGGAAAACTGTTTTAGTCAGTGACCATTCTACAGAAGACCCTAAAGCCTTTATTTTAATAGCTTTGTTTTAACAGCATACTAATTCTGCAAGGATGAACAGCAAACATGACAAGATAAACATACCGCTTTGAAACAAACCAGAAGCAGCGACTGTTGTTTATTTTGTATTGGGGGCAGGTGTATGTTTGCAAAGGTCCAAAATGGTTTTTCAATCCACCACCTAGAAATAAGGATTTTGACTTTGATCAATGATGCCCAACAATAATTATACACGTCTATAATTTTGTTCAGTTACATTTAATGCACTTATTCAGATCCCACCCCCCATGGTTGTCAGTCTTGGAACAATAAAATAAAATTTCATTCTAATATCCAGAGTACCTATAACCCAACAAAGTAAATTCACCAATAAAGGCAGGTCTTCGTCCTTCAACTCAAAGAGAAATGTTCTGCCTCTTATGATCTAGTTTGACTATTGAGCCAACATATTTATTAATGAGTCTGAAAATACAATGTATCAAGGCAGTTACCGCAACACCGTACTTCAAAAGAAATATTCCACTTTCCAATCCTCCATTGAACAATATTTTCTCTTACATGATTTGTAGAATCAGTTAAAATCATTTTCAGTTGGGATGCGGGCCTTGTCCTAAATTTAGTCTATACGTGATGCATTTTTGACATCAATCCCTTGCTGAAATCACGTGTGATCGACCAAGTCAGACTTTAGTATTAATAACAAAAATAACACTGCAGGACAAAAACGCCATTGATGCATCGGCACCCATACTGGCCACCACCAAATATCAGAGTGCTACTCATTGAAATCTACTACATCTGTAAAGGACATTTATGCTGCCATTTCCTACAGCCCATCCAATACTCATAATAATGTTGGTTTGCTCATTTAAAACAGGACACATTTTTCATTACATGATCTGAGTACCTCCACATATCAACTTTTCTAAGATAAAAAAAATTAACCATTATAATACTGCATTTTTGGGTCTAACAAGGAAGGTTTAAAGTTTGCATCACTGTCTTTGTGTTCACTCCACCTTTAGTGGGCAGTACAGCAAAAAAGACAAAAGTATGGGCTACACAATAAAGGAAGCCCTTTTAACAAAAAAAACAGGAAATCTAACACCTTTCTGTTATAGCATCATAATGTGCTGCTTCCCACTACTCGCATGCAATGCTGAGAGAGAGTGAGAGAGGGAGTCCCCATTGCTTCCTGACATTACCCCACCAAAACAAGCCAATCAAAACCCTTCAGGCTGGTGCTCACATCCTATTGAATATGCACTAATGAAGAGCCGGAAGCAGCTGTTTACTCCGGAAAGTTACACATAATATTTGCAATCACTAAGAGTAAAAAGTCCGACACCTCACCTTCCAGGCAGATGCGTACCATGATTAAAGTACCAGTTTACTTTTTATATGACGTGGACCGAATGCGACACCTTTTCCCCAAATCTAAGACAAAATATTCTAATCAGTTGCTGCACGTCGTACCTGAATTGATACCAAATTAAAAACAAAAATAGACAGCATAGTCCTTTGCATACTGAAGCCGTGGGCCAGGCAAGTCGCAGTGTGTAGATGGAAACTGCATAGGGACTGGCATGTAGACCACCACAGAACATGACGTTCACCCATCAGTCATTTAATCCCTGGAATCCGACTCTACCCACAGCTGCACTTTCATCCATTTAATGTTTAACAAGCTGCAGAATCCAATAACGGCTCTCGAAATCACGTTGCCATGAGGGTGAAAAGGTGACAGAACTGTTAGCTGGGTTTTTGGAAGGTGGAGAACTGGCTGCTTGTGGTCTCTAACCTGCAAACATTAAACCAGTTTCATCTGTCTAATAGAAGTTACCAAAGCATGCAGCACAAATGTATCCTGTACCTTAACACAAGGTGTCCATGCAGTTCTTCAGATTTGATCCACCCAAACCTACATTAAATCCAGTACAGAACAGATCTTCTACAGAACTAATATGCAATACAGTCAACTGCAAACATTATGCTCTATTGCTTGACTGAAAAAGTGAATTAAAATGAAGACATATTAAAAAGTGGCACACAGTCATCACCACCCATCCTATAAAATTCACAGCATCCCTGCATTCTTGAGAAGAAAAATTAAAAGAACCTAATATGCTTTGAGAGTCTACCTAGTTGCGTAAGGCCAGTGTTTCCCAAAGCGTGTCAGGCCTTAGGATAAAGTCTAAGCCATGCCTGTGATTCTCACTATGCTACCTGGAGCCGAAGATACGATGGGGGTCTCAGAGACTAGATTCCCTTTGGCAGCAAGCTGTGCTGTGTCACCAAGGTGTGCTGTCACACAGAGAGCACTCCCACAACACGGTACCGGTACCACTGAGAATTATCAGTACCTGGTTTTTAAGTACCAAATAAGCTCAGGAACATGCCTTGTATTGCTACATACAGCTTTAGAACTACACTTTTAAAAAAAAAAAAACGTTTCACTGTGAATGGTATCTGAAACAAAAATGCAACTACACAATTAATATTTTTCCCCACTATGAAGCACTGGTTTTTCTTTAAACATTAGAAAGAGTGGTGTAGCAATGCCCAAACTAACATGACCAGGTACTTCGGGTGAAGGGTACACTGGAAAACACAGAATAAATAAAAGCTCCAACATCAGCAAGAAGAAAGGCCTTTGCGAAAAGTGACTCTCAAACACGCATTATAGAGCCTGAGCTAACAACCCCCCCCCCCCCAAAAAAATGCACTGGTTAGCCAAATGCAGTCCAAGAGCAAGTCAGTTTCTGCTCCATCTTCCATTACATGGTTTTGTCACTTTAAAGGGCACACCACCTTATCCATGAATAATCATGAACACTGCAGGGATATGGATTACACTGCTACAAACACATTACCATCCATCACCATCTCTACCCATTCAGTCAGTGTGTCCAGGGGCTCCAGCCTACTCATCTGCACATTCTGCTCTAGAAAACCTCCCCGCTTTGATAGAACCTATACACCATGCTTCCTGGTCTTAGCTAGTGTGGGGAAGCTTTGATAGTTTAAATGTTAATGGTGACTCGAAGACCCTCCGGACTCTAGATTCCTTAACACCTATTATAGCCCATTATAACATCTACGGTTACCAATGATACAAAGGTATAACATTGCAGGATTTTCTTAAAGCATACCTTCCTAAACACAACACACATTTCAGCTAATGTTCTTTAAACAAATCATTGTTGGTGATCAATATTGTGGCACTGTAGGGGGCTTCAGGTCAGGGCATTTATCATTAAAGGCAACAAAATGAAGGTATGATCTGAGCAAAAAGCTGGGAAATTACTGTCGAATAGTCCCTTTCTGAGTCTGCTAAATTCATCTGACCTGTAACACGTCCCTTAACTCATCAGAAAGTACCTGCCACCTAGCACTGCTAAGGCTAAGTGAATTTTTCATTTTTTAAAGTAAAAAAAAAAAAAAAAAAACCCTGTATCATACTGTGAAGCCGCACTTCTCGTGAACCCCAGAGGTGTTCAGCTGGCCACACAAACAACAGATACACAGGGACTGTCGGTAGGCCAACTGAAGCTTCTGGTCCCCAAGAGAGAACCACTGAAGCAGAGAAGGTCAACAGAGCCACGGACGGTGCTCCTTGGCGGGACGATCATGAAAGGAAGACATTCTACATCGATTGTCACCAAGTTTCACATTTAGAAGAAACGGTATCCCAGCTTACTCTATGCAGACTGAACAAGCAACGGAAGCGTCCATCCTCAGTACCTCAATGGGTGTCAAGCTCTTTCTCAGAAGTAGCTCAAATTTCAACAAACAAAAGAGAAACCTTTAATTTGGATGAGCCACACCATATTGCCACTGCCATCTAGCATCACTTCCTGCCACACACACTAGAGCTTTAGGAAAAAGAGCCTCGTACTGAGGTTGGGCAAGTCCTGATGTCACAGGCCCTTCAGAGTCACAGGGGAACACGGGACGTCCTTGGCTGCAATCCAAGGAGAGCAGAGCTGGACAACTGCACCAGAAAGGGAGACTGAGATTCTGCCAAAGATCAGTACTTGTTAATCCCAAAGATTCGGACCCCGTGCAGCTGAGGAAGCTTGGGAATGAGCACAGTGAGCAGGGAGACGGTGTTGATGACAAAGTGGACACGGTCATACTTTGTGTAGAAGCTTGTAAGAAAGTACCTGGACCACAAAAAAAAAGAAAAAAAAGAAGACGGAGAGGATGTTAATGCACAGAATGCACAGAACTACATACAGCATGCTGGGAAAAAGTTCATTCTATTCAATCAGCTATTATACTTCAGTGAACCACATGGGGTCAGCAAACGTACAAGCCTATGAAAACAGGATAAAATTAAATTCCATGAGCCTAAATTTAGCATGTGACATTTATTGCAGATGTTTCCTCAATATCTTTAGTGCGGGGTTTTAGGAGAAGAATTTTTTAAAGCATCATTAAGGAGACCGCTGTGTGTAGGGAAATTGTTTACGGAGTCATCTTCTGTATGATACAGCAACAAAAATGTTGATCTCAGTGTTTCCAACTAGAGCTACTGCAGGTGCCTCGGGAAAACAGCCATCTCAGACATGTAGCAAATGCTACAAGGATGTAAGGAAAAGGACCACATCAACTTCAAGGACACAGCCCTCCCAGGTCACAGATCAGACTCGTCACTATAAACACTTCTGTGCTCAAGTAGCTGAGGACAGACTGAGGGTCACCAAGGCTGCCTCCCAATCAGACACGTCTCTTGTAATATGAACGTTCCTCAAGGACAGACAGAGACTTTGGGAAAAATTATCAGACTGACACAGAAGAACAGATGCACTGGGGGATGAGGAGAGCCCCACCACCCGAACACAGAGGACGACGGGGGCAAATACTTACAGTACGATTGGCGTGATGGTGAGGAACTTGCGCGAGGCAGTGAACTGTACGCCGTAGTCCATCTGCTCCCAGTGTGTGAGAAGACGAGCTTTGCCCTGGTCTGGGGTCTCAAAGGGGGTGCCTTTCACCGTATGCAGGAAGATATACATGCACTGCAGCAGACAACAAACTCATTTAAAGGGAACAACAGGCATGAAGATAATGCTCCTCTGCTGCTGGAAACAGTTAAACTCCTGGTTTCTGCAAGGCTGAAAGCAGAGAAACCTTAAGCGAAAGGTAATACAGGATGCGAAGGGGGGGAATCAGGAAGCAGCTAAGGTTACCTCAGCTCAACATGCCCCAGATTTTAGGAAACTTACTAGTGGTCCAGGTGAGGGTAAACAATCGACTTGTGTTTTGATATGGAACCAGGTTTTTACAGTCTGCATTTTGTTTTAACCTGTTTTATGTGTGTTAAGGTGGTGTAGTGGCTCTGAGGCTACGGATCTGTGCCAGCAACTGGAAGGTTGCTGGTTCAAATCCCCTAAATGCCCAGAGTGATTCTACTCCATTGGGCCCTTAAGCGAGGTCCTTAACCTGCAATTGCTTCATCCTGGGTATGATGTTAATCTACATCCAGCTCTATAACAAGGTCCTCCAACTTACAGGGAATAACTTGGGGGTTGGTGGCAGGATTGGCACTCCAGCCACCGGAAAAAAAAACTCACACTGGTCCATTCGGACTAGCATGGTGCTGAGGTATCACCTGCCACATGGCTGCACTGCACCCTAAGGTGGCTCGTCGTGTGATGGGTGCAGCAATGCACTGTAATCAAGTGCATGTTCCTTACCTATCTTATGTGTGTTCAATTTTATGCTGGTTTCCACCTGTTTGGTATGGTTGAATTTGCAGCTTTATAGCTTGAGTGATACGTCAAACCAGACAGCTGTACAATTAATGTATAACTCTGTGACTGGCCAACCGGCAGCACCCCCCCAGTCAGGCCCCCTCACCATGTTGTGTATGATGTTGGTGAGCGTCCACACCACGGGCACGCTGACGAAGGGGATGCTGAGCAGCACGACGTGCAGCAGGCCAATGCCAAGGACGTAGGACAGCCAGATGCCCCTGCTATTCATCACTCGGGTGTTGGGGTTGACCTCGCTGTGCGCCGTGCCCACGTTCATGCTGCCGCCGCGCCCCTCGGCCCACCTGCCAGCAGGCACCTGAGCGGAAGCCACAGCAGACCTCGGCGTCAGGGCCCCTGCACAACCACATCGCCAAGGCACCTGCCTGAACATCTGCCCAGGTTGCATTTCTCAACCCTCACAGTCCCCTGATATGACTGATTAACTACTTTATTTTTAACAGTTGAAGTTTTAAACGAGTTGCAACATTTTTCAACTATAGCCCAATAAGGCATGAGACTCATTTCTCTGATGGGTAAGAACTTTCAAATTTGTAATACATTGCCCAATACTGGCTCTGCCTCTGTGAAGGTATGAGATGTCGATAAAAGAAATTTATGTCAGTGACCTTAGGACACACAGTGGTTAAACACCACACAACTGACATAATGACCCAGTCGATGCCACGCTACCAAGCAAAGATCATTTCCCTGGGGAGCAAAAACAAATCAATTTAGTGGATTTTTCACCATCTCAAGCAATCTCCTTCTTATAATCAATTACTCTGTTACAGTCCCCCCCCAGCGTCACTCTATGTATTAAGTTATTTAAAAATGTAATAAGGCTTCTAAGTGTAATATAAAATCATAAATGAAGAACGTACTACACATTAGCAGGTAGTAGAATAACGGCATTTAAACTCCAGACTCAAAAGAAAAGACGCCACTGACCAATACAAGTTCCTGTTTACTATCAACACATCAACATAGGTCTATAGGCGTCCACATGTATGCAACGAGGCAGCGATCTCAAACTACGGTTTATTACAAAAAAGTCTACTCTGATACAACTCAGCTCTTATCTTTTAATTTCATAAAATAGCTAAACTATGTCAATAAACGCAGTATCACAGTTTATACTTACACGAAAAAGAGGCCTGAAAACCGGGCAGAAAACTATAAACTTTGGACTACAGCTGTTTTTCGCTAAAACAGCAACAATTCCCAGATTTCAGTGTTCAGTCTTCTCGACTCGTTATATAATTTATATCGCCGACGGATCCGATATTTCAGGCGAGCAGTACCAGTCCTCCCGTTAAGTCGCCCTTATTCTGGAGTCATTACGCAGATGTTTGCATTAGCCAAAGTGTGTCATGGGTATCCGCAGTTATACCAAATACACAATGTAACCGTCTATCGTTTCAATCTCGGTGCGACGGCTGTGCGAACAGCTGGTAGCAACGCAGCTTTTGACCAAACGTCATCACTGTCGGAGCGCACATTAGGAACGGAAATTCTTGAGCTGCAAAAAATCAACGCACTAGCTCGCGATCGGCCGGAATCCACCTCGTGGTTCCCCTGCAGCCAATAGCAACTCGATGCGTTGAGATTACTCTAGAAGAAATTACGCCCACTTTTACGTCACAGTAGGCTGGACTTACGCACGCCTGCCCAAACGCTACCACTGCGCAGGAGCAGTGCGCGGTCTTGCCTGATTATGTAGTTGTAGCTGCAGGCGGTAGTTAGGGGGTTGTTTACGTGTGCAATCCACGCGACGAAAAGTGAATGTTGCTTATTAGTTTTTCAGTCGACTACATTATTTTATTGTCCCATGAAACAAAATTCTGAGCCTATATATTTTAGCAGCTAAAAAGGACACAAGGTTATTTTGAAAAGTGAGAGATGTCCTTAATTGCATTTATTCCAAATCATTTACTGCTGTTTTTTGTTTTATTTTATAACTTGTGAATGCATTACAATTCATTAGATGCCAAGGTAAGAAAACATGTAAAAAAATTTTTGCAAAACAAGTCAGGTTTCACATATTGGCTGTGGGAATTCTGGTATTGATCAGAATGTAAGGGGAATGAAACATTCCTTCAATCTTCTGACCTCACATTGTTGTCAGGGTTAAGGAGAAATGAAACTATCCTTAGCTTAAATTGATGTATCCCTATTTGAAGGATGCAACACTACTCTACTTAAAGGAGCAGAGTCCTTTAGAAGAGAATATGAAGCTGAGGCCTGGGTTAACTGAAGAGTGAGAAAGGGGAAATAGTGAACAAAGGGTCAGTAGCCCTGAGGGTGTTGTTCTAGAAATGAGGTTTTATATGTTAGGACTAATAGTTATTAGTTGATGGAGCAGTGGATAAAATGCAGAACATGGATAGACACACATTTCAGTTATACAGTTATGTTTTAATCGTGATAATAAGTGGGAAATACAGCAGCAGCATGGTGGTGCAGTGGTCAGCCCAGTAGCCCCACATCTCTGGGACCTGGGTTTGAGCTCTGTCTGTGGAGTTTGCATGTTCTCCTTATGTCCCCCTAGTGACCCTGAGTAGTAGAAGCAGATACAGAAAATGGATGGATGGAAGCAAGAATTGCAAAGTGTAATAGTACATGAGGCTTGGTTTCACACCAAATAATGGATAATGCCCTGTAAGTTTCATAATTTAACAAAAATTATATGTATTTTATAACTTATTTAATAATACTAATTAATAATAAAACTGTAACACATATTCAGCCAACTTAAACAATAGCCAGTCATTAGGCAAGAATAATAATGAGGCAGATAAAATTAAATGTAGGCCTCTTGGGCCAGCTTTGCCAGATTGCGTGTCAGTTTGTGTCTGTTGAATATTTTTTTTAATGACATACGGATGCTTCACCCATTGTCATTAAACCACTTTTCTGGTTCTCAGTGACAGTGCCATACTGTACCTGGAGGCACACTACATGAAATCACACAAGCCACGGGCAGTTTAGAGGCTCTTTTGTAGCGTAAGCTTTTGGCAAGCTTAGATTCTTACACCTGAACACACAATTAAATGAAAAGGTGAGGGCATTTGCTTCTGTGGAATTGTACTACAGCACAGTTCACAAAACCATTCTGCATAAGAGGCCAGGGAAAGAAATCAAAGACGGTTTGCTTAAGATTGATTAAGATGCACAGGGATTGCACATGGTATCCTCACAAAGGTGGCATTAATCATAACCATTATGATGAGTACTTATAGTACATCTGCACTGCCTTATAGCACACACTTAATTTTACTACACGATTTTACACTGATTTAAAATACCCAGTCTGGTAGAGTTAGCCATAAGCACAGCTTGCAAATACTGTAGCTGAAAATACTGTAGCTGGTTAAACCGATCAGGGAACTTTCTGTGTAAATAAAAAAGCTGTGAATAAAAACATTGCAAAAACATCTTCTTATATTTGAATTATTTTGTCAAACTTGAGATGACCCCTTGTTACTGTATATTCGATCTTATCTGTAGGCAACAATTGTTATTTGAAAAGATTATGGAAATGATTCCTTCATTTTTGCATAATTGTCACTGAATTAATTTTTTTTTGTTTTTGTTACTATAACAGTAGTGTAATCCATAACAGTAGCGGCATGGATAATTAATTCAATGGAAAATATTCATTTACTATTTGTCAATAGATTGGCTTTTGTTTTCACCATAGACAAAGATATAACTAAGATCACAGCTGAACTGTGACATTCTCTTTGCCATTTTTAGTCAAATGACAAGAAAAAAATGATCTTATATTTCTGCCAACTTATCCAAAATGGTTTACAGTTCCCTTCAAAGCTAGCCTAAAAGTTGTATGCCAGAATTAATTTTCTGCCTTAAGCTGTTCAGAAGGTATAATGATCTAAGTGGATTACTGTACCATTGATATATTGTCCGTTTGATTGAGTAATATGATTAAAAAGTAAAATCAAATAAATAAAATACTAAAACAGATCAAGAACGCTTGTGGCCTGTGGGGTAAAAAACATCCATTCTTCTATTATATCTTATGAAAGTTTAGCAATGATGGACAGTTCTTTAGCTTCATTAATCTGAAGCTTCACCTGCCAGTAGTTACCTTGCATGTCTATGCATGGCAAAAATAAGAATCAAAGAATGTATCAGTCTTGTCTTTGAGCTTTGAGGAGAACTTGATTGTTGTTCATGACCAGCTCTGATTGTCAGCTGGATGCATGTGCCAAAAGAATCAGGCCGTGAGTGACCACAGTGCTGTACCTTAGTTCTAACTCAGGCTGAATTTGGGCACATGAGGATGTGGTGATTGGTCGTGAGGCCCAGAGGGCACTCATGGGCAGTGCTGCAACAACGAACTCCAAAGAGAATGCATAAAACTCAAGGCTTTTGCTAATAGCTTAGTGTTCCCAACAGCATGCAAATACTGGAACTGGACTTGTGAAGGGCCCGGCATCCTGTGATGGGCTGGTGTCCTGTGAGGGGCCCGGCATCCTGTGATTGGCTGTTATCCTGTGAGGGGCTCAGCATCCTGTGATGGGCTGGTATCCTGTGAGGGGACCGGCATGCTGCCCAGGATGGCCCCTGCATCATACCCTACATCATACTGGGATAATCTCACCCTCTGCTGCATAAGTAGTATTGAAAATTGGATAGATGGCAATCAAAAATAAGAAACATATGCTCCAGAAATCAAGTTAATAACCTAATATACCTGGCAAGGTAATTATATAAATCTTTGTAAGTTGTCATGTACCATTTATACACAGCATAGCTTTAAGTGTTCAATACCACAGTTTTAAGGTAAGATATACTTTATTGATCCTAGGGAAACTCATTGGTATTTCCACAATGACAGTGAAGTCATTAATGAAATGTATTCCGATTTAAGATATGTTCAGACATGAAATTATGGGGGGATGGGGGTTATAACCCCTCCAATACTCAAAACTAGCTGATACACCCCCTTGTACCCCCTTAAATGGGTGTAGACCTCAATCTCATTCCCTCCCCCATAATATCAAATATTCAGATAATAATACTATATCTCATATGTCATTTATACTACTTGGGGAAAAAAAAAATACATCATTACTAATCTTTAATCATTGGCTCACTCCTTTTATTTCAGTACAGAAAAAAACACATCCTCAAACACTGGTCATACTGCAGGGTTTGTTCTCCTTTAAAATATCACAACAGAGGTGAAGCCAATGTACTTTATCCAGAAACCTACAACACCATTAAATGGCTTGTAGAGGAATTTAATGATAATTTATGCAGACTAATTGTAATGGCTCAGGAACGCATGCATGCTTGTGGATGTTTTTACTGAAGCGATCGGTGTATGTGACGCTGCTATGAATCACAGGTAGCCTGCACAAATATATTTTTTGCATAAACTGTCATCCCGGTGAAATGAGAATGGAAGGTGATTCACTCCATCCCACCCAGTTTGGATGCACTCGTCACAGTTTGATGCAAACATTTTGCCTAATGAGGTATCATTGATTAATTTATTAATTTAGTATATCCCTGTAAATCCAAGGTGACACTTCAGAAGTCTCATGCTGCTTTCGTGCCACACGGAAAGGGCAAACCCCCCCCCCCACCTCCGCCCAGACGTGAAGCTTCGACACCTGTTTGTTCAGGACTGGCCAACCCACCTGGTCTGCTAGGAAAAAACAAGGCTGGGCATCCTTGGGCTTTGCCATTTCTCACAGCTGATTTTTGACTGCTTTCACCGTTGTCAGAGTGAAATAAGAGCAGCTTTGTAATGTCTTAGGCTCCCGCTGTAACTAGGCTAACCTGGTGTCAAATACCTTGTCATATTTCTGTATCATGGTCCCCGTTCTTTCATGCTGTGCCTCCTCTGGGTGGAACAGAATGTGATGTATCCGTGGCAGTGAAACAAAATATAACTGAATATACTGAAATCAGTTAGACACATTAATTGTGAAACTCTTCTTCCTGCAATTGCTGATACCCTAATCAACAACAAAACTTTAGCAATACAGATGCAGCCTCCTCCCACTTGTGCGTTTATTTGATTCTTCAAATTGATTTCATTTCATTCCTGAAGTGGGAATTACTTCATTATTATAATTTTGTTGAGGGAATGCCATTTATAATTTTATACAGGTAATTCTGAATACATCTTGTGACTGTTTAATTATTGTAAATCTGATTAGAAGTGCCAATGTTATGCCATTAAAGTGGGTGTACTTTGTATGGTAATTATAAGCACAGAATATTATTGTCTTTCTCACATTAATAACCATATTCAAAATCTTCGATATTTTTTTGTCCTTGAAGGAATCCCATGCCTTTCCATACTGTACAAGTCTATTTTTCTGTATTTATCATTTCGATCATGTAGTAATGACTCATTTTTTTACTGAAAATGTCCTTATGTAGCGTAGTCTGGAAAACCTTTTGACCCGTAAGCCCCTACAAACCACCATCCGATAACAATGCAGACCTCAGCTATTTTAATGATCCCCGATTGGAGGAATGCTTGTGGGTGGTGCCATTTTTGGCAGCGGCATTATATAGCTGTATTACAGTGGTACCTGTTATTCTGAAGCGATGACGTGGGATTCATGATTATAGCTGTCCAAGGGTGGGAGGAAGCAACAGTCTTCAGGCTCCTGCTATAATCATCATTTACATCATCAAAGACACATGTGAACACTCAAGTTAAAACATTTCCAAAGAACACATTAATAGACGCAGAAATTAAAATGACTACAGAGATCTACTAATCACTTTAATAAACATTATAGGTTAATCTGTCAGTATGTAAGCTAGTAGGCTAAGCATGGTCACAATGACGGGGTTGCCATGTATGCTACAGATTTTTTAACTTGTAGATAGTCTGTAGGGTTTGCAAATTACTCCAACGTTTCTGAGGTAGCTAATTTGCTAATTTTAGGTTTTGGATGGAATAATAAAGATTCACTCTAAGATTTCTTGCATGAGTGTGAGAGTCTGTAAGCGTGAGCATCACGTCAAATGCGTGAGTTGGCAACCCTGCATTGATTTGAAAGTGATTTGAAAGTGATTTGATCTTTTCATATCAGCTAGCCAAGTCTGGCACTAGTAGAAGATAATGACTGTCATTCTTTTTCCAGGCGGGACATTGAGCATCACCAGGATGGCTGGAGGTAATGAGGCTTTATGTGAGAGCATGAGGTTAGACAGATTCAAAACACACATAGAGTGAGGTTAAATGTCACCAAAAAGGCTACATCTTGGGATCTACAAGCCCCAGCAAGCCACATTTCTGAGCCAGTGCTTGAAGGATGGCTAATTGATGGCAAAGAAGTGTTTTTGGCAGCAGACAATTGGGTGTACTTTGAGAGTTTGGCCTCTTTGCTGCCATCAGGTGGTGAAATTGAATCAAGCCATTTAATACTTAAAAACCCAGCCATTTTCGGTAACCAATTGTCCTGTTCAGGGTTGCAGGGGGTCCAGAGCCTATGGGCACAAAACAAGGAACAACCCAGGATGGAGTGCCAACCTGTTGCAGGGCACACTCACGCACACAATTTGGTGTCTCCAGTCAACTTGTATTTGAATTGTGGAGGGGAAAGTGAAGTAACTGGAGAAAGCCCAACAAGAACCTGGGGAGATCATACAAACTCCACACATGTGTAGCTATGGCAGAGACTAGGACCCTAATCCCAGAGATGTGAGGCAACAGTTCTAACCACTGCACCACCATGCCACCCCCATTTTCCAACCATACATTCTTATCAGGGTCACAGAGGGATTTGGACTCTCTGTCTGGCAGCTTAGAACACAAGGAAGAGACACACCCTGGACAGGATGGCAGTTCATTCCAGGGTATACTCCCATTCATACAATACGGGGAATTTAGAGATGTCAGTTAGCCTAACTGCATGTCCTTGGACTGCAAGAGGAAACCAAAGAACCCACAGTAACTCACACAATACAGGAATGACATACAAACTTCACAAAACAGCACTAAGATTCAAAAGCCCAGCAGTGGATGTTTGAGGCAACAGTGCAATTAAAGTAATGATCAAATGAATATTGTCATATATATTTTCACCCCTGTTCCCTGTAAGAAAAATCATCTCAAAATAAGTTTTCCTTAATGGAAAAATCAACATTATTCTGCATAATGAGAATGCCTTCCAAAGAGTACCACTTTACTCCGCTCAGACAATCCCTGATGTGTGATCAGTCTTACAATGTTTTGTTGGGAAGGAGTTCTCAACGCAAGCTATGTTTTCGGTAAGCTTTTTGGTAACACTTTGCTTAAAGCACTCATGTATAACGCTATATAGATACTGTACTTTCATAATGCATTAAAATGCATGCATAAAGTATTATAAACATGGCTATAACTATTTATAAAAATGCATAATGCATTATAGTCACGTGTATTATGCATTATGAATGCTTTATGAAGCACTCATCTATAATACACTATAAATACCTTCATAATGCATTATAATGGCTTATACTGACAATTATAATGCATTATGAAGGTATCTATAGTACATTATGATGACTGCTTTAAGTAAAGTGATACCAGCATTTTTCCTTATGAGTCAGAATGAAATGAAAGAAGAAAGGAGACGGGAGAGCACAGAAATAGCCAGCTTTGCTTCAGTGTGAAAGCTGCACTCTTTACCCACCCCTCCTGATTTCCCTTGCTTGGAGACGTCCAGCGTGTAGGTGTACAGGACAGAGCAAGATTTTTCAAGATTCTTTAATTGTCACATACATAGTTATACAAAGTACAACACATAGTGAAATGCATCATACAAAGTGCAACACATAGTGAAATGCATCATACAAAGTACAAGCAAAGTAAAGCACATGTGGCACCTGATCAGACCCATTGTTACACCAAGGTCACTGTGTCAGGGGCATCTGGCTACCCTCAGTCTGAAGGGCTGGAAATCAAAGCCCTGTCTATTTATGGCTATTGTCACTCAAGACTGCACAGTCTGTCCTGCTCTGCTGAAGTAGAAAGACACTCACAGGGTGTCTGACTATCTCCAAATTATACTCCATTCTCAGGTCAGTCTCTGATGTTTTTAACCCGCACTAGTAATGAGCGCTTACACAGCAGAAAAGACTTAATATATTTACAAATCCTTCACAGCTAATAAACGCTGAACTTGACATGGCAGCTCCGCTACAGAGGTGATCCAGCGGATATGGAAATGATTCATACCCTCATCCTTATAGGCAACAAAGAACAGGTTTGGCAATGGCATTCCACACAAAAATAGGCTTAAAAATAAATTATTCAGAGGGCTTAATAGCCTAAAGAATATACAGGCACGTTTTAAATTCCTCATTTTTTTCTGTTGATGCTGCTGCGTCTCTATAAAATAAAATTTCACTGACAGCGTTACTAAATCCTATTAGACCTACTTTGAATGACAAAATGAATTTATTTGATTGCCAATATTTACTTTATAGGCTTTTATACTTTAATTTACTTTATAGACTTGATACTGTATGCTACAACCATATAAAACTTGCTCGCGTTTTGCTCTGGTTTCCGCGTGTTCGCGTAGCACACTCTCACGTTTCTGAGAAAAGTGATTCCAAAGTGAATCTTTACTCACTGAAACAGTTTCACCACATTGTTGTTCTTGCTGTACATTATTGTAATCTATACGTTTGATAAGAATAGTACACTTGTATGATTTATCAGTTACCTTTGTGAAATACTTTGCGAATTCCATCTCGCCCAATTTGTGTAACAGTCTTGATAATTGTACAGATGAATTCTGAGTAGATTTGGGCACACCTCAGAATCGTAGCGTGAGCGGTTTCGGAGCGAAATTGGAGCGAGACAAAGCCACCGCTCCAGCCTTAGTTAAAAAACCGCTCCGCGCTCTGACCAAATTCTGCCCGCTCCGCTCGTCGCTCACGCTCCGCTCCGCTCTCATATGCTCTGGTCAGCAGTTACTTGTGACGTTTTCACCTAACAAAAATCTGCCTGCATTTTGTCTGTAGCATTTCTCAGCTGTCTAACATTTTTCTCGTCATTTTTATTTTCCCAGTTCAGAGTTTGTTTCTGGACAAGAATGGAAATAAGGATATCATCTGTTTCTTTGATAATGCCTTGCAATGTGTCCAAGACATTGAGAGTGGGACCTGAGAGCTCAGGACTGGGGAAGCTGATTACACTTGCTGACCAGTCAAGGTCTCCCTTCCTTTGCATTGTTCAGCAGTATGAAGAGGTAGGGAACAGGGAGTGCGTAAATGCATCGGCAGCACTTTGCATCTGCTTTTGTTCCTTATGTAATGACTTGAAAACAGAATGTTCCTGTTGAAAACAGAATGATCAATTGAGAAAAATTGAAGACCTTTTCACAGTTAATTTTTGCCTGGTCACCCATAATATGAAATATCATATCAGCAAATTTCTCACTTTGCAACCCTTGAGATGACCTTAGGGAAAATGACGTCGCACTGGGGGATCGGCATGGACACTCACAGGCACCTTGAAATCCCTCTGCAAATGTATACAACGTCGTCCAATAATGCACTGAATGCAGTGATTACTTAGAACACTGAAAATGTAGGAGAATGATACATACTAGGAAACTTCTGGTCATTCAAATTAGAGATTATAGAGACTCAGATAAAATCCTGGCATGTCAAACAGAGTCTCCAGCTTATAGGGTGGGGCGGACTTGCCTAGATGGAAGCTAGAAACTTGTGAGATGGATAGTTGCATTTCTTAGCTGTGTTAATGGTTCAAGCTGGACAATCAACCTATTGCACTAGATCGTCTTAGCAACAACAAAGATTCTAGTATCTTACAACTCTTTCATGATGGTGTGGAAATTTTCTTGGGATGAGACCACATTGTGGAGGATATGGGGGGGTGGATGCTATATGGAGGAGGGAAGCGAACTAAACCGACTGTGTCATCACTGGTGGCAGTGTTCATAATTAGAGATTGTGGGCTGGACCAAATCGAGCAGTGACATGTCACTTCAGCAACCTTTTCACCTTTATAGAAAACCACAGTATCCTGGATTAAACCAGTAAGATCCATCTGTTTTACTTGCAATACGTTTACTTGTCAGAAGTTCAGGAGTTTACTTGGCAGAATTCAGAAATCAATAAAATTATGTCTTATCCACACAAGGAGGGCAGGTCCCCTTTCAATTGTGGCAAAGAGGGCTTCTTAATGTCAATAGATAGCTCTGCCATTGATGAAGATTGATTGAGTTCAAACTGTACGCCCACTTCACGTTGACAATAACTATTGCATATATTTATTGTTTTTTTTTTTTTCCAAAAACTCCAAAACAAGATCTTCTGATGCCTTTTTAAGTCTAGTGAAGGTTCAAATCATTCAAGTAAAACAAAACTGCTGTTTGCATTAAATCTAGAAAAAACGTCATTTGCTTTAAATATGTTCTAGTGCTAAGAGTAATGGCTGGAACATACTGACTTGCTCAAGGACTGTGCGTTTCTGCATCCGCACGTGTAATGGGCACAGAATTGTTCATGCTTCTGCGGTTAAGCCCGCACAATGGATGCATGTTCTAAAAGAATTTACAATAGATTATAAACACTTTGACTCCTAACTGAACTTAAGGAAGAACATTTTTTAATTAATATTATAATTCATAAATACAAATTCATTCATAAATACAAATATTTGAAAATAAGACCTGTATTTCACGTCTTTTCCAAATAATTGTGCCATTTTTTTATATCTTTCAAAAGGATGAAGAAAGCTTGTGGTAAAAATCTTTTGAAATGTCTTGCTAAAATGTATGTTCAGTGGTTCAGTAAAATTTATTTAAAAAACAACAACAACAATTCACACAGACGCTGATTGTGTTGGCTGGGTAAAGGGCAATATGCCAAAAGAGAGATATGCACAGTGGGTGAGGTGGTTGGTGGCTGCACAGACACGAAAGCTTGATTCTGCAAGCGTTTGACTACAGAGAACCATGTTTACATCAATTAAGTCATAAGTGTTTGAGAATGTCCACATATGCAGAGGCAGCAACAGACCTTAAGTCAATATATTCTTCTGTACATATACAGGCATGGACAAAAATATTGTTGCAATTACGTACGCTTTGGTATTGTCGTATTTATTTCTCTTGTTAGCACTGGAAGAACACAAAAAAACAAAGGGAAAAAAAACTAATCTGAGAAATTCCACACAAAACGTAAAAAATGGCCTGGGCAAAATTATTGGCACCTTATCAGAATTATAGGAAATAACTGTATTTCAGGCATGTCATGCTCCTTTCAATTCACCTGTAGCAATTAACAGCTACAAGTCCATCTCCAGAGATCTTAATGTTCCTGTGTCCACTGTGCGCAACATTGTAATGAAGTTTACAGCCCATGGCACTGTAGCTAATCTCTCTGGACATGGACGAAAGAGAAAGATTGATATATTACAATGAAGAATTGCTCAAATGGTGGATAAAGAACCTCGATCAACTTCCAAACAAATTCAAGCTGACCTGCAGGCACAGGGTACAACAGTGTCAGCTTGCACTATCCGTTGGCATCTGAATGAAAAGGGACGCTATGGCAGGAGACCCAGGAGGACCCCACTGCTGACACAGAAACATAAAAAGCCAGATTGGAGTTTACTATAACTTACCTTTGGAAGCCACAATCCTTCTGGGAGAACGTCCTCCGGACAGATAAGACTAAAATAGAGCTTTTCGGTAAAGCAAACAATTCTACTGTTTACCAAAAACAAATAGAAGCCTTCAAAGAAAAGAATATGGTCCCTACAGTCAACCATGGAGGAGGTTCACTGATCTTGGGGTTGCTTTGCTGCTTCGGGCACTGGTAGTCTGGACTGTTTGCATGGTATTATGAAATCTGAAGAATCCTGTGGCGCAATATAAGGCCCAGTGTCAAAAAACTGTGTCTCAGCCAGAGGTTGTGGGTCTTACAGCAGGACAGTGACCCAAAGCATACTTCAAAAAGCACCCAGAAATGGTTTAAGATTAAGAGCTGGAGAGTTCTGAAGTGGCCAGCAATGAGTCCAGATCTAAATCCCGTAGAGCACCTGTGGAGAGATCTAAGAACAGCAGTTGGGAGAAGGAACCCTTAAAATCTGAAAGGCCTGGAGCAGCTGGCAAAGGAAAAGTGGTCCAGTATTCTCATAAAGAGATGTAAAAGACTCAATGATTGTTACAGAAAGTGATAAAAATCAGTTATTTCTTCCAAAGGGTGTGCTATCAAGTATTTAGTTGAGGGTGCCCAGGCCATTTTTGACATTTTGTGTGGAATGTCTCAGATTTGTTTTTTCCTCTGTTTTTTGTGTTCTTCCAAGAGAACAAGGGAAATAAATAAGACAATACCAAAGCATTTGTAATTGCAACAGTCTTCTGGGAGAAGTGGTGCTTTTCTTACATAAATGCAGGGCTGCTAATATTTTTGGCCATGACTGTACCCTTAGTAGTTTGAGTGGGCAATTAACACAACTAAAGCACTCATGAGATACAAACTTTGTGTTGAAGAACTGCATTTAAGTGAACCATTAAATGAATAAATCTCAAAATATTAGGGCAATTAGATGACAAGCAATTAGCCAAGCCTCCAGGGCTGATAATAAAACCTTACATCAGTAAAAGCCATAATCTGTTTTTTTCTATCCTTATACTCTATGAAATCTTGAAGAAATATGCAGATGCAGCTTCTTGCTGTTAACGCAGGTCTTGGCCAAGGGCAGGAAGCTTGTGGTTGGATGATGCCTCTTTATTCAGGAAATCGATTGAGGGCTGAGAGGAGAAGGCTGCACGTGAAATATGGTGTTAATCCCAGGATTCCCCAAAGCTTAGTCAGTCCTCCACCCTCCCATGCTGGAATGCTGTTAATCAGTGTCAGCTTCCAACGCAACATCATCACCCAGAAATTTATAAGGAAGTTCAGGCTGTTGACTTTCAACACATCTCTGTGTAACTGGATCCTGGACTTCCTGCCTGAGAGACCTCAGATGGTCCACATGGGCAATAACATCTCGCACCCACCCCCCTCCAGTCCACTTCTATTCACCCTGCTGACTCATGACTGTACTGCTGAGCACAACTGAAACAGCATCATAAGGTTTGCTGATGACATGACAGTGGTGGGTCTCATCAGCAACAGTGATGAGTCAGAATTCAGGCCGGAGTTGGAGTGGCTGGCAGACTGATGCAAGGTCAACAATCTCTGTCTGAGGACAAAATAAAACATAACTTAAGGAACATTTTGTCCACATCCCACTGCACATGAAGGAATCTGCAGTGGAGAAAGTGAAGATCACCAAATTACCTGGAGTCCGCTCTGTGGAAAACTTGGAGTCTTGACACCTTCATCCTAGCCAAGAAACACCATCTCCACTTCCTGCGGCGATTGTCTTACACCCCCCATCCTCACCGTAATTTATAGGGACACCACAGAGAACTTTATCATAGTCAGGCTTGGGAACTGCGAAGTCTCACACTACAGATCCCTGCAGTGGATAGTGCTTATGATGGCAAAAATCATCAGAATATATGAACACCCAAGCCAGCTCTGACAGGTTCAGATCCCCTTGTCTTGGTCTGTTCTAAGTTTTTGGACTTTTTACAATTATTTTGAATCACTCCTTTCTTGTTATTTCCGGTCAGCATCTCACACCGGGGTCCTGGGGGAACATCATGACAGTATATACTTGCATATGGATGCTATGAAAATAAATCCCCTGAACTTGAAGATTTGATATACAGTACATCCCATATTTTGGGTGGTATGTTAAGGATCTGAAGCTCTGTTTATATTCGAGATCCAGTAGTTAAGCCTGTATAGACAGTCTCCATACAGGAGTGACAGGAAGAATGAGGCCATTGGGGGTGATGGCAGGTGGTTCTGGAGTCGTAAGGGAGGGGGGGCAAAGTAATGGATGTGGTGTTCCCATGGGGTGGGGTGGCTGGCTGCTGGCTGTTACAGTGCTCAGGAGCATTTGATCCATATGCACACCTATATTGAGCAGTATAATGTCAGGGCTCCAGTCCAGAATGTTGTCCATTATGTTTACAGCAGGGCTTCACATTTGTTGACTATGGACCAGTTTCCCTTTGGCAAAATTTCAAGTCATACCTCAAACTGTGTACCTCCACCCACGGTTTATTGTAATCCTCTCTCTCTCCCTTGGTTGAGTATTTACCGAATGCTGAAATGGCCCAGTATGTACACAACCTGCTTTCATCATAGTTTGAACTCTGTCTAGCATTGATTATGCAGAAGGTTCTGCAGGATTTCAGAATCCACCTAATTCCAGCACTTTTTTTGAGTCTCTACAAAAGTGTCCTTCTGGCATTTTTACACTTGTATGGGGTGTCGATATGATTGTGAGCAGGAAAGTATGGCAGGGTGTGTGACTACCTGAAGTTTGAATTTCAGCCTATACAGCCTCTCAAACATTGTCGTTAATTAAATGCACTGTGACCGCCCTGGCAGAAGGGGTCATGTGCTACCACTAGGTGTCACCCTTGTCACAGTTCCTGCCTGCTCCTCACGTACAGAAGCCGGCGTCTAGAGTGATGCATGTATTGAACATGTTTCTGATACACAAAACAGATATACATTTCTTAGCTTTTTATCCAGTGTTGGTAGCTTTTGTTACACATCTTATTTTGTAACTGCAGCAACTATCATTCTATCATAAATAAATCATGCAGTTTTTGAGGGAAAAGCTTTAAAATGTTGTACCAACTTTAACAACAGTGTTGTGTAAAACCTGATAGGTGAAAATATGTGGATAAAACATGTTGATGTAGTTGAACACCTCGGGGGAGATAACAGGTATCTGCAGGCAAATACATACCCTTCATTTTTAACTTACAACTCTGGAAAAAATTTCTATCCACAAAGAGAATATGCACGACCTGGAGGACAGCGAGCTGCACATTGAAGCCTTGTGCTGAATCATCAGGCTTCTTGGTTTATCCAGCTGATATAATGTAGAAATTTACAAGGTAAAGCACTTACTGGTTAATCGCGCAGTGTTTATATGCCTTAGGTTTGAAAAGCAGCAGACGGCTATAAGATCAATATTATATAGCATACGCTGAACATTAACCTTAAGAAAATTGAACTGCAGTTGCAAAATAAAATTCCGTAACACTTTATTGAGGGGGCACCAATAATGCATTGGTACACTCTTATGCAAGGTATTAATTAACTAAAAACTAAGTGTTCTAATGTAAATAATCCCATGTTCATTCATCATTAATCAATCACAACGTATTGCAATGTATTTCATGAAATTACTGTATTTGAACATGCTTTGCATCTGAGTAGTAACTGAGTAACTAAGTTACTTGTGCCCCCTTGAGTAGAGTGCTACGAAAAAATTCTATAGGTCTTTTCAGCTCCTAGCCTCGTGTTCAGTTACCCCTGAGCACCTTCACGTTTTGCCCCCAGCGTTATCATGTTTCTGTGACTTGACGTGTCAAGAAAGCGCTCAACTGTAGCTGAGAAGCGGCTATCCAAAGGCCCAGGAGCTGAATAAGATCACAGAGACATTACATACTGCGTGATAAAATATCAAAGTATCAAAAGTTAAGAACTTTGAAGGATTTTAACACACAATAATGTTGGTTGTAATGACCATGGCCGTAATGCACAGGTACTCGAGGGCACTGACGGTTTGTTGCTAAGAAGCAGCAGAGTTTCATTGCCGAAAGATGCCCCTTGCTTGAGTCTGTGGTTCATGATTCAAATGTTAGCTGCCCCTTGGGAGACATGAGCAAGATAAGAGATGATCATGTCACCCTCTTTATATTAGACTTTTTAAACCACGTAATTTAATTGTACGTTGTGATTTCTCTTTTTTAAAACTGGAAACTGATTGTACGTTTCAACCCCAACATACATACATACATTTGTCTGTCCGTCCATCCATCCATCCATCTATCCATCCATCCATCCATCCTGGATCATAGGGTAAATACAACATTCTAATATTAACCATAATAAATCAACTCCTGAGCATTTGTTTTCCAGCACCTTAACACTGAGATTTGTAGGGCCAAGATAAAGGCTATATTGTCAATTATTTTACAAACGTATGATTGAAAGTGTTGAAAAGTGTTTCATTCTTTGCTGAGAAAATGCTGCTTGACTTTGTTTAATATTAGCATTACATGAGATGCACAAGTCAGACGAGATATCAGCAAAAAATAAATGAATGTTAATTCATCCAGTGTTAAATAATGTGAAACAATGGCATGATATTTGCAAGTTGAAAGGGATATTATTGTTTGTTTCCGTCTGTATTGTGTAAGTGGAGCATTAAGTCTATGCAAATTACTATTGAAAAAATTCTCAGCTACAGACAGCAGAACATCACAGCATGGTGTCACACTGCTGGAAGTTCGCTCAGAAAGATCAGCAGGCAGAGATGGAGGGGGACCGGGCCTGTGACATAAGCCTGGCCCAGTGATGGACTGGCTGCAAAAGGCTGGGTCGGGAACTACCTCATTGCAACTGGAGGAAGCTGCGGATTAAAGCACCAAAGAACTTCAATAAAGGAAGTGTCTGTCTGGGGGTGGAGGTTTCGGTGGGGGCACTGGGCCGTCCCATTGTCCCGTTCATGATTGAGAGGGAGAGGAGCAGGGCAGGAGGGTTTTGTGTTAGCTAGCCCTCTGAAGGCCGTGCTTATTAAAGGGTGGGGGTGGCTGTTGACTCTTCTTGTGTGAACTGGAGTCGTGGGTGCACACCCCTCTCGTCCTCTTGCCTGACCACTTGTTTACGAGGCCTCTCGACGTAGCCCCACCACTCGAGGAACCCGCTATCACTGGCGATCCGCCTCCTTGACTCTGCCGCGACTCCTCGGCCAACCCCATCCTATTGTCCATCTTAAGTGCGCTTTAATTAGCTGGGATCAGTGTCCCAATTGGTCCGCAAAGATCTGCCTCTTCTGGGTGGCACGGCCGAAAGGCCTAATATGTGGGGCTGGGGTCACTGGAGTGGTGCTGAAGGCGCATTCTTCAAGAGGGAAAATGTTTGCTAATTTAATGAAAAAGGGTTTTGGAAACCTTGCCTTTGTGTAGCGCTTACAAAGCTGCGACTTCCGACAGGGCGGCCCTGAGCAGATCCTCAGGCCATTCGGGGAAGCACACAGTAAAAGTCGGGGAAGCGCAGATGGCGACGTAAGTGCCGCGTGCGGGGGGGGCACAGCCCCTTCATGGCACCACATCGGCTTGCAGCGTCACGTTTGTCAAAAGTGCCGGATATATAGCAAAATTGTCAATAGAGGATATTGCACCTAAGACTAGGG
The DNA here is from genome assembly GCA_026777045.1 of Hyperopisus bebe. Classification (NCBI taxonomy): domain Eukaryota; kingdom Metazoa; phylum Chordata; class Actinopteri; order Osteoglossiformes; family Mormyridae; genus Hyperopisus; species Hyperopisus bebe. Next base: position 27,650,069 of record JAODJW010000094.1, read on the forward strand.
GCATTTCCTCTCCATTTTACCACTTTTGTGACCCAGGGGAGATTAAAATGTATGACAAGAGCAAGTTCACAAAGGGAAAGTCAAGTTTGTCAAGCAATCTTTTCAGGATCTTAGGGGAGCCGCTGTAAACCCTTCAGATTTGCAGAAGCAGCTGACCGGAGTTGTGACAATATGGCAAAATGATCTGCTTGTAAATTCTGGATCTCTGCATAATTAGGCCAGTAAAAGGCATCGGTGCCTCTGAGAAAAGCTCAGGTAATAGATTTTTCCATCAATCCGGCCAAATTTCTCAAACCGCAAGAATCACTCAATTGACACCAGCAAGCTATTGAAATGAAATAACCAAATTGGGCAAAACCAGAATCACCAGGGTATTTCCCCTATTACTCTTTAAACACCCATAAAACTTCATTCTGTGCCGGAGTGGTCACCAGTCCCTCTGACAAATTATTAGAACATTCTCAACCACAAGCCCCCAACGACAGATAGGCCTGGGAGCAGTTTGTGAAAGACTGGGATCAAGCTGTGTTTGACACACATGCACACACAAAAACACACCCCAGCTTTAGCTATGGGCGACATTTTATTATTACCCCAGGCCGGGAAAACAAGGCTTTGAGGGAGGGGGGACAAGGGGGGTGGGATTTGCTCAATTGCCCTGGCAAAACGTGTAATTCCTTAAGTCCCCTTTGTGCCAAGTGTTTAAATAGTGAGAGTTTGGGGAAGAAGAAGCGGAGGAAGAGGATGGAAAGGGGGAACAGGAAAAAAGAAAAGAAGAGTATGTGAGACGAGGGTGGGGGGGGTTAGAAACTTTTCTGCAACAGTGCAATGTGTAGATGTGCTGCTAATCCGGGTTTTATTGGCTGTCCCACTCTGGCCTGGCCGGCTGGGCAGATTGAGTAGGAGGGGGCGGGAGGTGGAGCGCCACTGAACACATGTCCTCCATTGTGACTGGCCTGATCAGAAAGGCCTGAAAAAGACCCAGACCTGGTTACAGCCCTCCTTGGGTCGCCGTAGAAACGCGCGACAGGGGTTCTGTATGTCTTCCCCCTCCTGTGCACACACTCACAAACAATTGTATACACACACAGCAACACCATTCATATTCCATTCAACCGTTCAGGCCTCACTTTCCCCATCCAGGCCCTCTCTACCGTGTCGCCTATACATTGCCCCCCGTCCTCAGAGATACATATCATCCTCCTGCAGTCATTACGGATGCACTGAGCTACAGCTCCAAGCTGATGTTCAGAGAAAAAAAAAACACTTTTAAGTAGCAGACTAAGAGCATTGCACTAGATCATGAAACCTATAGGACCAGTGGAGGGACCTAGATTTTTATCTCAGTGAACAGCGCTAGTTTTTTATCTCAGTAACTCCCCCCCACACCCCCACCCCTAGGGCTCCGGAAACCGCCTGAGACTTCTGGCAACATTCTAGAGTGTTCCAGACATTCTAGAGCTTCCTTATACAATATTATTTGGTAAGGGGATGTGGAATCATACCAATTTAAAACCCAGAATAAATTAGAAAGATATGACTCTGAAACAGGCAAAGAATTACAATAGAGTCTAAAGAGGCCACATGCATTTTTATGCACAGAAGATGGATATTGTGGCTGTTAGATGTCTAAGATTTCTACTCAGGGTCAGTGATGATTACTCTGTTACTACCTGTGGTTTGATTGTGCTTTTCTTGCAGAAGAAGGGCTGTTTTTAACAGTTGAAGAGGCCTTTGTCCAGGATACTGGAATATTATGAAATGGGAAACATTGCAGTGTATGATACCAAGGTTTGGTTAAAAAAAAAAAAAAACAGCCAAAAATGTAAAGTGCACATCACACAATATCACAAGTCCATCAAAGACAGTCATGCTTCAGGTGCAGATTTGTGATACAGATTTTGGTCGTGAGGAAGTCGATCTGATAGTTTGTCACAACCTAAAGAATGATTTTGCTGTTGTTCAGATGCTGGCCACCGATCATTCCTAGACTCCACCAATAAATTATGTCCTGTGATACAGTTTCACCATACGTTCCTGGAACCTGGAGCAATCTGTCACTCCTCAAGAATGTACGTCCAATCAAACTGCTGATCTCGGCACATTCTGACACTGTGCTGTTGCACACAACAATATCCTTGATTGGAAGCAGATTTGTCTAACCATGGACATCTCAGAGACAACCTACTACTGGACTAGTGATAACACAGTTTGTGGATCCTGGTGTTTATCTTTTATAAAGATATTCTGATTTAACTACCAAGACATGTGATATCCACTGTCTTTCTCAGCATCCATTTCGGTCTCAAATGTAGTGTCTTAGCTGCTTTGCTGATTTGTTTATGGAACACCCCCACTTCCCACCCCCCACCCCATCACGCAGAAATATCAGTCACAGCCAGCCCTCCTTTTGATCAGGGAAACAAAGCCAGAGAAGAAAGAGGGAAATTCTGTAGATGACCTTTGGACTTGGGTCATACTGGCCTCCTTGTGCATGAGCGACACGCTGACCAACTGAGACCAATCAAAAGGGCAGCTAGCTTCCCATCTGATGCAGGCATACCCCAGTCAGAGACGCAGCCTCGACCAATAACGACATTCTGTAATTTAATGATGATCACGGTGTCATTTTATAGACGCGTTCCTCGGGGTCAGTGGAAAAAAAGGACACACCTCAATTTCAGAAAGCTATTAAAATGCAAAATAATAAGAATCATTATGGAATAACTTATATTATTATTATAATTATTATTATTGTTGTTGTTGTTGTTGTTATTGACATCTGGTCAATATTTTATAAGTGTTTTGCTACAGTAGTAGTAAATAAACCAAAAGAGATGTAATGTGATTGGATATCAGGGTTTGGACAGACAGACGGACGGACGGACGGACGGATAGACAGATAGACAGATAGATAGATAGATAGATAGATAGATAGATAGATAGATAGATAGATAGATAGATAAATCAATTTTTAATTATAGTTAACTTACAAGATGAAATCAAATCATGCTGTGCTACAGACAAAGTGTGATGCTATTGAGCTACTTAGTCATTTTGATTATTGTCATCTTTCTTATTCCTGAGACCAATGTGCTTCTGTTTGTAGTATCTGCATAAGTTTAGCAGAGCACCCCTCCACTGCCTACCTGAACACAGAGTAAAAAAAGGAAACTAATGGTGAAAGTTTATTGGAAAGAGGATGAATGAAATTCCAGTCAGAGCAAAGTCTCTGAGAATTTCTGTGTTTAAAATAATCATTAGTAAACCATTAGGAGGACAAAACATAGCTAAGATAATCCATAAAAACAACTTTATTCAGTCTTGGTAAAAAGAGTTCTACATATAGATTTCAGTCTTTATATAATCATATAATATTGCATAATAATTTAACAAATTCTTACTAAGATAATGTAAGTAGATATATCACTGCATAAAAGACTACAGACAGCAACTGAAATCAAACATCATTTCTGGCCAGGCGGAGTATAGCAAGCCGTCCATTGGATCGCCGCTCTTTGCTGCCCCTCTTTTGTCATTGTATCGCCTGTCACCGGGGGGGGGGCTTCTCCGGCAGTACCTTCTGGCAATCTGCACTTTTGTGAATCCACAAAACTTTTCATCAATCTGGTCACAAAGTTAGCAGCCCAACAACAGTAACTGCAAGGGTAAAGCTCGGCATATAAGACCATAAAATGTATCAGACAGGATGCCGAATAAGTTCATTAATAAGCATAAGTTAATCATCAATACAGATTTTGAATTATATAAACTGTGGCTCATGCCCATGAATTCCTGTTGTCTGATCTCACCCGTCTTTGTCCTTCGTCTGGAACTTTATAGAACTTTACCTAGTTCAGGTAATAATGTACGTAAATGTGTCCAGTTAATTTGGAAATAGATTTCAGAAATTCTTTACAATAAAAACTTGACATGATACACGAATATCATGAACTTCCTTCTCCCCTACATCCGTTCTCACTCTGTTCTTTATTCAAAGCGAGTAAATTGTTAAATTTGTTTAAAGCAATTTAAATTTCCCCCCGCCCTACCTGATCTTTCTGATGGCAGTAATTGCCTGCGTGTCTTGATTTGGCTGGTACACTTTGGGTTGTGTATGTATGAGCAACATGGTGAGTGGGGGGGGGGGGGCTATACCCCATGTATGCCCAGATCAATTAGTCAGGGCGCAACCCCCAAAATGGAGTCAGTAAATTTGCTACCGTGCCCATCCACACCCCCCCAGAGACACAGGCCTGACTCACTCCAACTCCTAACCATACCACTTGGAATTGTGTCTGCGTGGTTATATTAAAGATAAAAGAAGCCTACCTTTCTCTCTCCCCCCGCCCTGTCGCTCACTCTCTCTCTTTACCTCCCTCCCTCCTGCTCTCTCTCTCTCTCT
>JAODJW010000094.1:27664954-27676222 GCA_026777045.1 Hyperopisus bebe
CCTGGAGGGGGGGGGGGGGGGGGGGTCACATTCAGGAGGCCCCATCCTACTCTAGTCAGGGTGCCACCTAAGCTTGTTCAGACTTGTGCCAAATGCTGCTTGTTCTTTTCCGACTCTCAGTTTTAATGTCACCTCCCAGCAGCCTCTGTGTTTCCTGCGAGTCACTCCCCCAATCCAATATCCCCTCTTGAAATCCCCCCTCCTCTCTGAATCTGTCTTTATATTTACACTGGGTTAGATCAGTTTGTCCATGAGACCACAGTAATGGCAGAAAAGACAAATGAAGAGATAAATGTCAAATAAAAACTGCAGAAGGTTTACAACATTGGCAACAACAAGCGTCACTGGGACCCTCTTTTCTTACCAGTGAATTTAGCCGACTTGTGTTATCTGTGATTTTTAAATTAATCATTTAAGAGAATAAAATTTTGGTAACCATATTGATTTGTTCAGTTCATTTGCTACATGATTTTCCGCTCATCAAACTCACCAATGAAACTGATCATACTGTTTATAAGTGTGACACACTCTCTTTCGCCATCCAAAATGGTAATGATGTACGAATGTGTGAAAGAGTCTGAAAGAATCATAAATAATAAGATAATATATAAAACAATAGAAGAGGCCTCCTCCAATGGAAAGACGTCCCAGGGAGCGAAAGGCTCAAGGAACAATCCTGAATGAATCTGTTAGTTCTCAATTGAACTGATTCACTGCAAAGACATGTGATTTCAGTCTCTAGTATGAACCCAAGCATGCCATGCGTCAGATCTTCTCCCGGGTATGCTGTCGCAAAGATGCACGGCTGCAGGTGCCTGGTAGCCAAGCACACCTCCAGCTGGTTACCGGCATGCCTGAGGATGTATTTTGATTAAGGGGTGCAGCTGCAGACAAAGGTGCAGTTGAGGGGTGGGTGGGGTGGTAGGGGGATGGGGGAATTTGGACCAAGGGCCCCCGATTGACATGAGACATGAGACTGCACAACTCAACAGACAAGCTTTTCAAACTAAAGAATAGCTTAGCCTAGGTCATCTAAAAATTGTCAGTGGTTCTTTATTTTTTTATCCCAAGTTCAGGCTTTGAAGACCACTGCCTCTCATAAATAAAATAAGCTGCAAATAAAGAATTCATAGCTAGGCTGTCGAGACCGTCAGCAATGTCCTTATCTCAACAATTAACAGTGGTAAGTGCTTGTCTTGTTTGACCAACCACATAAGTCAGAAGCTCAGAATTCCCACCAGGAAGTTGCACTTGAATGGCTGACATTCTGGGGCTGCTGACTGGGAGATTGAAGTTGGTGATGTGGCAGAATGGTGAATACACTACTACTGCAACGTGTAATGCTTGTAAATTGCTGCTCTATAGCAGTTAAAAAAGCACCTAGGCTAAACCAAAATCAAATAATAAATGCTTTTGTTATTTTGCTTTGTGTATCGCCTAAGCCTACATTCCTGATAATCCCTGGTTAGTTACTGTCAGATATCAGCACCAGGTTACTAGTCTGGTATTGTCGATTATGGACAGTATACCCATATCACCCAGCCCCAGCTGGGGGCCCAAAATCTTACTAATAAGGAGCAGTAAATTTAGTGGTCCATATAATTACAAATCAGGCAAAAAGCGGGACTCTACCACATCTGCCCATTTTCTTATTCAGAATCATGGGGGTTCAGAGCCTATTACCAATGTTATGGGCACTAGGCAGAGAATAACCCAGGATGGGGTACTGACTCGTTGCATGGCATATTCACACCTAGGGGCAATCCGGTAACTTACATTAACCTAAGCATGTTTTTGGATTGTGAGGAGAGACCAGAGAACTTGGGGGAAACCCCATGATGACACAAGGAGAACATACAAACTCCACACATGTGGAACCCTGGTGGAGATGCGAACCCAGGTCCCAGTGGTGTGACGTGACAGTGCCACAAGAACAGGCCAAAATAAAATAAAAACAACAGAGTCTGTTTTTGCCCTAGCATCAAATCCACAACTAGCCCATCAACAGATGCTTTCTGATGCTAAAGCATTCAAATCTCTGTCACCCACAAAATAAGGCAATGTTATGAAGCTAGTATTTCACTGGGCAAAGATGACCAAAAATATCATTGTAAGATATTTATGAGCCGGCTTTCTGCGAACAGAGAGTTCTAAAACTTCCGTTTCATTACATTTACTCGGTTGTATTATTATTTGCTCTCCGTTGTTGTTGTTGTTGAAAGGGGCTAGTTAAATGCCAATACTGTAGGCTTGTCAGAATCTCTTGTGAGCTTTCGTTCCCAGTCTGTGTGTGTCCGCGGGCGGCGGATGCAGGACAAGGCTCTATAATAGAGTCAATTCTTACAGTGAAATCCTCAAAATGGTCAAGCAAGTTGCATCACAAAAGTCCATCTCATAGCTGCTGTTTCATTGTGGCCAGCAATCAGACATTATAAAAGTTTGGCCATTAGGGAAGATAAATGACGCTTAGTAACAATCTCGGTCTTTTCATCAAGTAAAAGATCAGAACCACGAAGCACTTCTTAAAAAGGACCTGCACATTTTCCAGGGAAATATGGTCTATTTTCCTGCGTTGTGATGATGGCTGGAGGGAGGAAAATCTGTTTCCGTACAGGTGTACTCTGGTTGGCCAGTGAGAAAAGGAGTTGGGTGATGGTCAGTGCTTACACCTCATTTCGCCCCAGTGCCAGTCAGATTCCTTCCATTCAACTAAGTACCATGATACCAAACCAGTCGCAAACGTAACAATACCATTGATTCCAGTTAACGTCTCCATGATTGTGATGTCTCTCCTGAATGCACAACTCAACAGACAAACTTTTCTGCTTGTCTGTACCACTGTCTGTCCTGCCATCAGAAGCAGCACCAGCACCTGTCTGCTCCCTACTTGAGACTCAAATGTTAGAAATGGGACAGTGTGAATTGGGACCTTGCCATTATGCCCACTTGACTTCCTCTGCCGGCCCCTGGAGGATGGGCTCCCCCTTTGGGTATGGTTAGGGTTAGAGCTTCCTCTGCTGGCCCCAGGAGGATGGGTTCCCCATTTGATTATGGTTCCTTCCACGGTTTCTTCCTTCTAGGGAGTTTTTCTTTGCCACTGTCGCCTCTGACTTGCTCACCGGAGGCTTTGGGCGGGGATAATGTTAAGCGTTTTGAGCTAATGTAATGTCGTAAAAATGCGCTATACGAATAAAATTGAATTGAATTGAATTGAATCCTCTTTGCATTAAAAAATAACCTGTGGCAGTCGGGGCATGTGATAAAAGACATAATTTGGTATTAAGTTGTCAACACAAGGATACAAGGAAGACACAAGTTTATATAAACTCTCGCTACAACAAGGTCAAATTTTCTTACACTTTGGTTTTACAAGCTGGTATGATCTGTTTAGAAAGCTATGCTGCTCCACAGAGGCATAAATCACATGTTGGTATAGTGTTTGTTTCATTTGTTTGCAGAGTAACTGGAGGAGCAACATAGTGTGGAAAATGTGTAGCTATAGTATTGTTGGAAAAGTAAATTTTATGTAAATGACACGTACTTACAAAGTAAACAACAACACTAGAAAAAACACCTTTAAATATTTTGCAGTAAAAGCAATTGCAGTTCCAGCGTTGTATGGTTTTCGTTTGAGCTTGTCATCACGGTAAACTTGTTATAACATAGACATAGCAAATCTCCCAATTTTTTAATCTATTATTTAATCACTGTAGGACGAAAAGAAGCCCATTAAAATGCATTACCCCAATGCGATCGTAAAGCTTTCTTGCATTCCTTGCAGATTTGGCCTGTCTCGCTTAGATGATTAATCCTTGCTTAGCAGATGCCAACTCCCACTGAAACAATGGGAGATCGGATCAATGCACTGCATCCAGCACTCCGGCCATAATGCACACTTGATTATGCTAAAAATGCACCACATTTAACATGCGCCTTTGCCTGTGCGATGATGTCTCATGGCGTTGAAAAAGGAATCTATCTGCCCTACGAATTACATATGCAGTGTTTTTTTTTTTTTTTTGGTGACAAAAGTGCATATAGGTATAAGTATAATTATGTTTACCAGGTTTCTTGTTTCATTACCCCCTGACATGCAAAGAAATACAGGATCATAGCCCCCACCCAAAAAAGTAGCCAGAATGATGGATTAGTGGTGTCCTGGGACCTGATTTAATAACAATGCAAAGCATTGTTACAGAACTGTGCATGCACAACATGTCATAGTTATCCCAGATTTGCATTGAAATGGATGGTTATGCTATTAAGTATGCGCAGAGTGAGAGCCTGATGCTGGATAGCAACTGTACATAAAAATACCCATATTTCATTCAGGGCTGGGAATGAAATATGGGGGAAAATGATTAATTTTCAGGGTTTGAATTTTGAATGAATGAATGACTCTTAGACTTGTCCCACTGCACATCTCCCAATGTTATCACAAAGTATTGCTTTTTCTTTGTGCTGTCACACTACCAGAAAGTTATTTAACATTTGTTTTGTTATTATTATTCATTGTTAAGATCAGGCTCAACTTGGAAAGAGAAATTATCTTTGAAGGGTAGTGGAGAATTGATTATGGCTATAATTAAATGTATTATTATTAATAATCAGATATCTATAGCAATTCCCCCAGCTTAAAATTTAAGAGAGAGTCTAGGGAATATCTTTTACATAACAAAAAGCTTTCAAGTTGTAGAATCTTAGATAGAATCTGGTTCTTTCCATTAACACCCTGATACGATATGTGGCCGTATTGATACAATTTATATTACGTGCATAATGCTATTGTAACAATCTACTATACTGTCTCCAGAATACCCTGAGAAAACCCTGCAATTTCTCACTGTAGCTTTTGCCTAACTGATACCATGCACCTGACAGGTTAAATCTGAACAACATTTATTTTAATGCTGTTCACTTTTGTGCCAATTATTAAAGGCTGTTTGAGGATCCAGCAACTTTATAATTATGATTTAATCATGTGGAGATTACAGTGTGACACAAAAGTATTAGCAAGATAACTGAAAGTTTGGAGTTTATAAAAATGTGATTTAAAATAATAATAGCACCTCATTCGAATACTTACTTCTCTGCATCCTAATAATAAATATGATTTACCATTCACTCTTCATTGGAATATGGACCTCACCAATCATCATCAGGTCATTTTGAGAGGGAATACATTTACATTTATTTATTTACCAGAAGCTTTTGTCCAAAGTGACATACAAGCGAGGATCAGAGAGCAGGGTCAGTCCGTCCCTGGGGCATTTGGGGTTAAGGGCCTTGCTCAAGGGCCCAACTGTGACATCACTCACTAGTGACCTTCCAATAACAGGCACAGAACCACACCACCCTACCCCTCCCCAGTATTTTTGGAAAGAGTAGTGATGAGTGTTTAAGTGATTAAATCTGTGATGTACTTAAAGTTTCAAATACACAGTGTGGAAATATATCCCTAGTAGACAGTTTAAGAGGTACACTTGATTGTTAATGCAAACAACCTGCTCTTCTACACAGTGAATCATGTGGTTGCAACAGTATACAGCAACCAGGAAGGGTAACGAGGTTCAATAAGTGTTTTATTGAGCATTGGAATAATTAAGATGCGTGAACATGGATTGATTATTGGTGCTAGATGTAGCGGTCCCAGCATCTCAGAAACGACCTCCATGCAGGGATTTTCACACATCACAGTGGCTAGAGTTCACAGTTTTTTAAATACTGCAATTAAAAAAAAAAAAAAAAAAACATCCAGTGAGTGGAAGTTCTGTGGGTGAAAACACGTTCTTAGTGAGACTCGTTAAAACTGACAGGAAGGCCATATGTGCAAGGACATCAGATCAGTACAACAGTGATGTGCAGGATCATCCCTGACGAGACGAGCCATCTCCCCATAACGTGGGCTTGGAGCTAGCTCAGAAGGTGGCCCCTAACTGTATGTAGCAGATACACATTAACGATACACAAAAGGAGATAAATGACTGGCAAAATGATCTCCTGGAGCTATCTAAAGAGGTCATCTTTATTCATCTCTAAGAATCCACATTGATATTTTTGAAATATGAGGTTTATTTGCTACAATTCTTCTTAATTTTAAGGCTAGTTGCTGTAGGCTGTTCTGCTGGAGTAACAAAAATAACACACAAATTACAAAATAAAAATGACTTTCATGTCACTTTTTATGCAGCATGATATATGTTATGTAATTTTAGCCTCTCTTCAGATGGGCACTGTGCTGAATGAAGAGAGCAGAACCCTGGTAATGCATAAATGACATCGTGCCTGTACCCCCCCCCCCCCCCCCCAGAAAGAAAAGAAAAAAAAAAACTTAACTACAAGGCCATTCTGATTAACACAACATGCTAACATGCTTGGTGTAGTAAACCAGTCACATGGTACAGGAATGTAGGAAAGTGGGCCCTGAGTGTGGATCTACCCTGCGCTGCCCTGACCCGCGCCCTGCCTTCCTCACCTCAGGTCCCTGGCTCTGGGGCAGCAGTACTCCTCCCTGGGCTCCCAGCCCATCCTGTGTGGCACCATCCCAGGTCTGGTGCCCAAGCAGCTACGCTTCTGCCGCAACTACATCGAGATCATGCCCAGTGTGGCTGAGGGCGTCAAGCTGGGCATCCAGGAGTGCCAGCACCAGTTCCGGGGCCGCCGCTGGAACTGCACTACCATCGAGGACAACCTGGCCATATTCGGCCCAGTGCTGGACAAAGGTATGACCTTCACACACCCACGCCTACAGGCGCAGTTTCGGAACCTCTGTGTTGAGTGATTACATAAAAGGTAGCAAGGAAAAGACAGAATTTGGCCACTTCATCCACAGGTTAATTATCTGACCCAATTAGTGTTTTTTTCTTCCTTACACCCATGTGTTTTTAACAACTACAGATGAAACGATAAATATGCAGATACCCCAGGGCCCAGGACAGGGGAACTGTAGTTTAAACCATTATAGGATCATCCCGTGAAATCTGTCATTCCCGATCAATGTCAAATCGACCCGTGAGTCAGTGCCAACATAGCCGGCTCTAGCTGTACACAGAATAGTTGCAGAGGGCCGCAAATTGCCTGTATTGTGGAGGAAGTGAAATCGTCAGTTTTCTTGGTAGGGGGCCCTCCAAAGTAAAGCTTTGCCTAGGGGCCCCGAAAAGGTAGAGTCGGCCCCAAGCACTGAACACAAAAAGTTACATCTTCATGGAAAAAAAATGTTGAGTCATCAGTGGCTGAACATGTCTTTTGACGTTAGAGAGTAGTACAGGCGCTCCTCTACTTATGAACTATCATCTTACAAGCTTTCAGACATATGAACGAAGCGGACTAAGTCCAGATTGTGTTCGTTGGGCTCCTGTTTCCTGTCCACAACATCAAATTTTGTTTTGCGCGCCAATTCCACCTGGTACGAATTCTTGCCGCTACTCCCGCTGCGTAGCAGCGTAGCGTGCATACTCCCAGCATCCCAGTTCTTTGTACTCGCGTATCGGTAAGATGTACTGTCTTGAAATCAAAGTTTACTTCGTTTTTTAAATATTCTTTGCGTCCACTATCCATCATGGTTGGTGAAAAGAGTAAGGCTAGTGATGATAGATTTGAGTACCCTTAAAATGATGTTGAACAATGACTTACGAAGATTTCAAGTTGTGAACATAACGTTCGGATCGTAACTCGTTCATAAATAGAGGACACACATCACAGTAATATGGGTTCTAAGCCACACCCACACTCTGGTCTGCCTGTGACTTCTGCCTGTTACCCCAGTGAGGGTAGATACTTGAGGTCTCTCTTGCTGTCTAAAGGCACTATTAAGACGATTCAGCCTGAACCGTGCCGCCCCAGTGATCACTGTAACTGATACTGATCACTGGATCATCTGAAAACAGTTTCTGAACATCAGCTGCTTTGAGACAATGTTGGAGAAAACAGGGTCCAGGTGAAAAGTAGTATGGAGAAGAATGACATAGCCTAATCAAAAAACTATAAAGGCAACAGGATTGTTAAACAGGATAGCAAGTGGGGACAAAGGTGCATTAATAACAGCCACATTAAAACTCGCAGTCATTACAGCAGCCTGGGGCGGCAGACGATATGTTTACGACTCTGCCTTTAAGTCTGCGAGGTACTTTTTGTAAGTCTTTGTAGCGGGCATTTAACGGCTTGTCGTTTGTTTCTGTGGTTTTTACGTTTCAAAGGGAAAGGAGCACCTTGTTTAAAATGTTTGAAAACAGCCCTCTGTTCTAGTTAAGTTCTCTAGTAGCCCTATTTGTCCGCACACAAAGCAGTGGATTGTGCCGAGGGGGCCCAGCTCCAGAGCACATCCAGCCCGGAGGGATCCACTGTCCCCATTGAGGAGGTAGAGGGCCCCCGACAGCCCTGCTATGAGACAATTATCATTTCTGTTTGTACTTGTTAATGACTGGCACTCGTTAATCACCAGCAGTGTAAACACAGTACTTTTCCAACGAGGACTGAAAAAATGTGAACAAAGGGTTGGGGGTGGGTGGGGAAGGGGGGCCACAAGTAGGCGACTGAATTAATGAGCTCAGTCAGTCCTTTAAATCTTTAATGATAAAGAGCTGATTTTGCTCGGAGTGAACCTCCTGATTGGAAATTAATTAGCCCCAGTGTCAGGAGAGTGCAGGGCAGAAACAGGCAGTGTGAACCGCTGTTGTTCCAAAACAAAATGATAAAGGAGAGGGAGGCCAAATGAGATTAGGGGCAATAGAAAAGGTCTGGGGGGCTGAGCGCAACCCCTACTGTGCAGGAAAAGCAGCGCGAGCCATCTCAGTGCGCCTCGGAGGGGCCCGCTCCCACGCACAGCCCATTCACACGCCCTTTTGACTCTGACATGAAAACAGGCTGAAAGGAGGTCTCTCCACAGTTCACCCGTCAGCCTGCAATGAGGCGGAAGGCAGGGGGTGCTGCTGAGGGGGAGCGGGCGGGCATGGCGGCGGCCGTGGCGGAGCCGGCGACGCCGGCTCTGTGTGGGGGTGGTGGTTGGGGCTGGTTGCTGGAAGCTGGCTGTGGCTGGGGGGGGGGTTACTGTGAGCAGTGCCAGCTCCGGGCAGAGCCGGGCCGTGGAGGCGCGCGTCTCCAGCCCCTTTGTGCGGGTAACGCAGTGTGACACCAGAGGAACAAAGAGAGATTCATGGGCTCAGCAGGTAGCGCGGAGCAGCTCAGGCTCCGGCTCACAGCCAGTCCTCCTCGGGGCCCGCGGGGCCCGTTCCACGCTGGGAAAGGCGTCCCGGGGTCTGCCAGGGCAGCCGGGGACACTCGGTGGGCCGGGGAGAGAGCAGGGATATGCTGGGTGTCAGAACGATGGCCGGACATCACTGTGAGAACATGCCAATGGCTGGCCAGGTTACGAGGCTGCCGACCGCGATGTTTGCTAGGGAATATGACTTATCAGTATTTATTCGTGATAGACTGAAGTCTCGTCCATGGTGTCCCCCGCCCTGTGCATTCTGGGATAGGCTCTGGGCTCACCACCAGCCTGAACTGGATTTGTGATATGAATGGAGGGATAGATGGATTTGTGCTTACTGTAGCCCAGCGGCAGACACTTTTATCCAAAGTGAGCTGCACAGGTCATTAAGCTCTACCGGCCCATATCTGGATCATAAAAAGAGAGGCCCCTTTCTGCGGGATTATGGGAGTCACAATAGGGAAATCACCGCTTTCCTCCCGTGACGAGTTTCGCTGAAGAGTCAGTTTCCGGCATAGCTAACCTCGGTATGTTCAGGACTCCCGAGAGACTCATAGTGATGGTGTGAGTGTGACAGTGTGAGTGTGACAGTGTGGAAGCATCAGAGGTCCTGTCTGTGACTCTCTGCAAGCCCTGACCCACAGCAGCCGCTGTGTCCTAGTGCAGCTAACAGCCTGACAACGGGGGGGGGGGGAGTCTAGCGGGTCTGTCAGAGAGGGGGGGTTGGCCCCCCGCCCCGGGGGGGGGGGGACGCTAGCAGGTCTGTCAGAGAGGGGGTGTTGGCCCCCCGCCCCGGGCGTGGATTGAGGTTGGAGCAGGCCCACATCGCCGGCTGCCTGGCAGCCTGAGACAATGGCATCAGGTTACATAATAAGCTGTTGCGTTCACAGGGGGCGTCGTCAGCGGTACTCAGAGCACGCCCGCAGAAACCTGACACGCACAGCTACAGCCCAGCCGCACATGCGGGGGGGGGCATTCTCAACGCACCTTAACACACAGCGTTAGGCGGCTCTGCGACGTGACAGTACTATCAGGAGATGGCCGGGCTTTGTGACGGGACTGCAGCTGTCCGGGGTGGGGGGGGCAGGGGGGCTATCTTTTTCTCCACTGAAACACACTCCCTGTCCTCCTGCTTAGCCTCGTTGTGTGATTCCATCGGCTCATTTTTGGTGCTGGCTTGTCAGAAGCATCTATGAATATCACTGACAGGGTCTCAGGTATTTACTCTGAGCACAGAGCAAACTGAGACCTAAACGAGGTGTGTTATCCTGACGGGGATCACGTCACTTTAAATCCAGTGCCTGTACGTACACAGATGGGTCGAATAGTTAGCCCATAATAAGCAAGATTTGGCCGTAAGTAGCGAAGCCCCTGTTGAATGGAGTTGCCCCATGCTGGTTTTCCTCTTCACGCTGCTTACTTTCCCAACTCCAGCTGAGTTAATCCAAGTGCACGGGGGCTTTCTCATATCACTGGAGGTAAAGTGACCTGCTGGTGCTGTGTTGCCCAGCAGGTGATTTTATACAACCGAACTGTTTGGAGTTCATTTTTACTGCAACAATTTAGCCTATCCAATGGGAGTCCTGGGAAATCAACCTAAATTGTCATCCTCTGAACTCAGATCCTTGACCACGAAGCAACTTATTCATAAAAAGTGTTGTCAGCATTATTCCCAGTGGTTAAGATGCCAGTTTTAGTCAGAGATCTGATGCTGTTCGTACCCTTTAGCGTGACTAAAGTTCTCCAGACATATATCAGAATCAGAACCAACTTTATAGAATTTGTTCTAGCGTAATGGGTCACATTAAAATAAAAACTAAATCACAAAAATAAACGCTAAAATAACATAGCGCTAACCACCCAGCAACGTAAAATGTATATATTTATGCAAAGGATGAGGAGGGTGTAACAATGGAGGGAATATGAAGTGATAGAGTGTGAAAGGAATTGTTCCTATAAGGTGGGACAGTCTAGATAGACAACTTTATGGCTCAGCATGTTTATGGCTCTAGAGAAAAAGCTGCTTTGATATTGAAAACTTTTACCTTTGAGTGACCAGA
>JAODJW010000094.1:27702223-27733400 GCA_026777045.1 Hyperopisus bebe
TTAGGTCGGCGTTCACGGTTTGACTTCTGAGATTCAGATCGAGTTCTAGGTAATTTTTTTTTCAAACTGGTTGGTTCGACTTTTAAGAAATTCGAGTTCTGAGTTCAAGAACTGAGGTACCACTGTACTAAGAAATATTGTTTTATACCCCACTTTGGTTACAGTAATATCAAAGCATACACAAACAGGTACAAACAGCTTCCGGATCAAAGGAAGCTATTGGTGAAGGGGAATATAGCCGGCCCCAAAACATCAGATTGGTGGTGTATACTTTGATTTCCATATACCTTTAACAGGCACGCTTATGCAAATATCCCAAGTCTCTCTTCCAAGCTTAGACATGTATGTCCAGATATCAGCCTCCACATACATTGCCATTACGCCAGCACATTGTGGTATAACCCTTACCTTCAACCTCCTGCCCAATGGAAATTCCAGCCCATTTTCTCTGAAGGACAGAACAAACAGATTACTTTCAAAAGACAAATATGCTCTGCATAACCAGAAAGCTCATAACATGGCTACCAGCAAGTAAGCTAATTTAGCTACAGCATGAGGAAGCCACAAGTAATTCCATCCATCCATCACTGGGTTGTAAGGAACTTAAATGATTGTTGTGGTTAAACGAGCATAAACCATCTGATCTGTGTCATTGACAATTCAATATATGGATATTACATGATATTGCTGCAACTTTACCGATTATATTAAATGTACATTAGAATAAATCCAGACCACCTGCAGGCCAAAAAAAATACTGATTACCGTACTATAATGCAGCTGCAACAAAGAGCATGACTGAACAGCAGCAGCAGCGAGGAGGAGCGAACGTCAGAGAAAAAGGTAACAGAATTAGAGGCATTCCAAATGTAACTAGTGTGCTTCTGATAATCACTGACGGGTTAGAATGTCAATCTAAACATAAATCATCTGGCATATCTTCAAAACAGTGCGATTCAAGCTTTTGTGTTATGGGGCAACATCGGAAGATTGGCAGCTTCTACTGGCTGTGATTTAACTCTATTTTACAGATCTATCTGTAAAATAGGAAGATCTTTGTTGTACCTGAAAGGTGCTGTTGCTTTCATGTCTACCGAAGAAGACGGGCAGAAGCACACGGGTGTCAGAGGAAATGGTGGAAATAGAGAGAGAGAACAAAGAGCATGCAGGAATGCTAGTAACAAGACAGGGGTCAGCTGTGAATTAGTTACCATTAACTAACTGTGCATTAGCATCACTGGTTACCATTAGCCACCATCACTACAGGAAAAAGCTGCTGTGCAAACAAGCAATACACTTTATTCATTTAAAATTATTTTTGTTACTAAACCTTTTTGGGGAGATTTAGAAGTTTTAGAATGTTGTGACTAATGTAAACCATTATTTAGCAATTTAAAAATTTACCTTCTTCATCCTTCAAACTGGATTGTAAAACAAAACTTACTAAACTAAATTTGATAAAATTTCTATCAATTCTCTTTTTACATACTGCTTTTATAAACATTTAAAACAGACAATAAATAAAAGGAGGGTTTACATGGATAAAATCAAACACATTCAACATGACTGGCAGAGATGTTTAAGTGCCTGTTAAAAGGTACATTATATGGACAAAAGTACCTCTGCAATAAGACAATTCATGAAATTTCACCCCATCCGTAATTGGTATTTTTGCAAAGTGGAAGCGTTTAGGAACAACAGAAACTCATCCACAAAGTGGCAGACCACGTAAAGAAAGAGCAGGGTCACCGAGTGCTGAGCCACATAGCGCGTAATAGGCTGCATTCACATTACAAGCCTGACTGGCCAATTCCGATTTTTTCCTCATATTGAATGTGACAGTTCACATTCTTAATTACATTACCTGTATCCAAATGTAATGTGAATGAATCTGTCCTCCGAAATGGTTTGCATGCACACTGATCTTATTGCACAAGTCATCTGCATCACCAGCAACAAAGAAATGCTCAGTGCATGTGTATGAAGCATGGCCATGAATTGGATATGTATCCCACCTAGAACCACATATGAAAGTGACTAAAATCTGATTTGAAAAGACTCGATTTGCGTGTCCACTCTGAAAAAAATCAGATCCAGTCACATTCAGGCAAAAAAAAATGGATTTGAGTCACTTCAGCTTTTTACTGTGAAAGTCACTCTGTTGACTCAATAACTGCAGAGTTCCAAACATCCTCTGGCATTAACCCCAGAAGAAATCTGTCGGCTTCCATGACCAGGCAGCTGCATGCAAGCCTCACATAACCAAGCGCAATGCCAAGCATGGGATGGAGTGGTGTAAAGCACTCTGTCACTGTGGAATGACGAATCAAGCTTCTCCGTCTGGCAGTCTGGGTTTGGCAGATGCCAGGAGAACGTTACCCGTCTGACTGCACTGTGTCAACTGTAATGTTTGGTGGAGGAGGGATAATGGTATACGGTTGTTTTTCAGGAGTTGGGCAGGGCCTCTTAGGGCATTTTTCTACCACACCAGGGACCAAACTTTTGGCTTTTATCGAAATAACAGTACTTCAAGGGGTTGGTTTGCCACATAAAAACTGGTACCGGCGCCAAATTACATCACAACACAAGCCAGGTTTTTTGTACTGAATTCAAAAAATGGCTGTTGTATATTATAGGGCTGGATGATGTCCAATATTAATCCCAACATTAGATGTCAGGCATAGACAATTCTTACATCGCTAGTGAGCTATATTACAATAAGGCTTTTTCTTACTTCTGAACTTTCTTAATTCTGTATCGACATTATAACATGGTGGTAAAATATTTTTACTCTATTCTGTCACAGGAAAAAAAATCTTAGCAAGCTTTGCAATTTTAATTATTATTCCTTTTACAGATTCTTATACGTTATATTCTTATATGTTTAAAAATCAGTTTAAAGTTTACCTCCGCTGCTTTTGCGTGAGCACTGCATATGTACTCCGAGACAATCGTAATCATTTTCATCCTTGCAGTATAAATCACTCAAAGACGGGTTTGTGAGAAATTTGTGAGAAAGGACAGCACACTATATGCCTGCTGTGTTACTATATTCAACAAAATACTCATTTCTTGTCATGCCATCCAGATCTTTTTGTTGTATATGGTCTTATGACCAAATCATATATTTTTTTTTTACTTCCTTTATCATTATTTTCTGAGTTTGCAACTGTTTGTAGATGGCATTTGTATTGTGTTTCAGAGGCAGGCTATTTGTATAACCAATCGACAAAGAAAGCATTTTAAGTCCCACACCAAAGTACCAAAGAAGTACCCCAGCTGGTTTGGCACTTTCGTTACTGGAACTTTTGGTAAGGGTACTCGACTGAAAGTCAATAGAAAAGTGAAAGTACCGAAAACACCATACCAAAAGTACCATACCTGGTGCAGTGGAAAAGCGTCCTTAGTTCCAGTGAAGGGAGCTCTTAATGCTTCAGCATGCCAAGACATTTTGCACAATTTTATGCTTCCAATATTGTGAGAACAGATTGGGGAAGGCCCTATTCTGTTCCAGCATGACTGTGCCACAGTGCACAAAGCAAGGTCCATAAAGACATGACTGGGTGAGTTTGGTGTGGAAGACCTTGACTGGTCTGTACAGAGCCCTGAACTCAACCCCATCATTCAACCATTGGGATGAACTAGAATGGAGATTCCAAGCCAGGGTCTTCACATCTACAGACACACTCCATAAACTTGTGGAAAGCCTTCCCAAAAGTGTAGCAGCTGCTATAGCTGCAAAGGGGGGAGCAACTCCATACTGATGCCTATGGAATTAGAATGGGATGTCATAGAAGTTCCTGTAGGTGTAATGACCAGATGATACAATACTTTTGTCCATATGAAGATGTCCATATTTAGATTTCAGCCAAGTTGTTAATCTGGTTAGTTTTTTGCTGTTAATCAATGGCACAAAAAGAAATTATAACATTAACAACAGACCTTAATTTTGCATTTTAAAGAGAATCAACCTATTTTAACTATAGTCAGTCAATTCACCTTTTTATTCAACTTTCAAAAAGAATGGAATAAAATAATATTTTATTTTAATGTTTTTTTGGAAAAACATTTTTATCAAGAGCTTCACATCTGCAACAAATAAGCATAAAACAAAATTTGGCTTCAAAGCACAGAAATAATAGCAAATTTCTAGTAAGAGCACTAATATATCTCATATGTGAATAGCTAAGGTGCTTTCAGGAATCAGACTCAGCTGATGTGTTTGGACTAATGTGTTACAGTGAATACGCATTCAGGCTCGGCTTCCTGCGAGACTGACCCAGAATCTAATCACAAATCAGTAAGACAGTGGCTGCTTCCCATCCCACTGCTCACAGAGTGAAAAAATATGTTCATACACAACAGAAATTATGTCCTCAAAATACAATCATATTAATAAATTATACTCAAATTAAGTAAACTTAAAGGGCCAGTAACATAATATTGAGTCAAATGTTAATTAAAAAAAAAAAAAGTAATTATCAATAATAATGTCATTAGCATCCCTGGAACCTGAACAGGATGATTAACAAAAAGGCAGCAGCACCCCCTACCTGTGGCAGACTGAAAGCAATGGTGCCTGGCACCACACTTTTGTGCGTTTTGATGGTGAAGACAAACTTGTGCGTGGGGGTGGTCTTCACAGTTACATGGCTGCAGAAGACAGAAAATGCATCACAAAACCACTGCAACTTTACTTGGGGAATGTCAACTATTGATAAGGTACTTCTGGTTAAAGACAAGAGGACGGTCGCCAAATCTGACACCAAAGGAATCTGGTAAATAAACTGACACACCTGAGATATTTTATCAGGCAAAAAACCTGAGTGTGTTGGCAGCTTAAGAGATCTAATGAAGAACCTAAGGACCCAGTCAATGGTGGCTACAAAGGCTGGGTGCACCATAGGACAGACAGGAACTCTCCCGTTTTCCTTAGTACCACTACAGCCTGTTGCATTAGACACAAGCCAGGCATCCTGCTGTACAGTGCCTCGTTCCACTCAGCTTAAGAATGCATATTACACGCTTCATCTGGGCCCATACAAATGTCCTGTCATGCTACACTGATGACACCTTGTCATCCCATCACCGGCTCTGCTTGATGGGCCATCAGTGACGTTAATATGATACTGCTTTAAGTGACGTTTAACACCAACCAGGCATACTCACTGTCCAGTCTGCAGATCATTGTCATTTGCTACAGCGCAGTTTGTCAAAGACAACTCATCTGTCGGGCAGCGTGCTGCCTGCATATTCTGGATGGGGAAGATTAAAGAGAAACACAAACAGAGAAACAAATTACAGCACCAGTTACTAACAAAACCAAAATCATTGTATTCAGCAACTTAAACAAAAACACCAGGTACAGAAAACTGCAGTGCTACTGAAATAATGGCAGCAGTAAAATGCTACAACAGTATTGTGCACAAAGACTAAAACCTTTACATGGTTAATGTGTAATCCTGCCACTGTGCACTGACATTCTGCAATAAAACTATACCAAGAAATTCTGCTTTGCCTTTTTGATAGGGAGAAAAATGCAGCACAAAATCCACAATATCCACCCAGGGCAATTAGGCCATAGTGTCCAGTATGTCACTGGAAAGTCTTAATTACTTCAGTCTTTAAGTTTGAGGCGTACCTGTACCAGAATGGCAGAAACCACAACTTGGAATGTATTCAGAACATCACTAAATCAACTGAAGCTTGAAGGTAAAACCTTGAAATAAAAATTATAAGAGAAAAGCAGGAAATCCACTACGGATACACTGCTAGTACTTCCCTGTTCCTTTACCTGCACTCGTATCACAGGGTTCAGTCAGTCAGGAGGAATTCAGAACACTTACAACAAAATAAATCATTTTCAATTATGCACACTGGCTAACATGTATTTTACAATTTGTATTATTAACTGCACTACAATTATTTAGCAGGCACTTTTATCCAAAGCAATACATAATTGAGAAGGTAGGGTCATGCAGTGTCATGCAAGGGTTAAGGGCTTTGCTCAAGGGCCCAATGATGACATCACTCTGCCTACAGCAAAATTTGAACCAACAATCGTCTGACCACGTGTCCTAAGATAAAGCCGCACTGTAAGTACTGTGTTAAAAGAGTGCATCTGCAACGTACGAAAAAGGGAAGGAGGTCCTTCTACTCAAATTTGACTTGTCATAAAAAAGCCTTGTGAGTAAATAGCTTTACGTGACTAAAACTTCAAACACAATTACCTTAAATCTGACAGTTAACTTATTTTCCCATTTCATTTGTACCCTGTGTACTCTTTAAAAATGTAAACAAGGAGAAGTGAAATATCCCAATTCAGTACGAAGAGGTAAGAATGCATTGAATTTCCATTATCCTGTTCCAAGAGATTCAGAAATAATCGTTTGCAAAGCAGTTACCAAATCCCAGGTCAGCATTTAGGAACTACATTTTGCATGGTAATTAGAAGTTATATGATTTAAAAATAACTAAGCTTTAATACAACGCCTCCAGTTTTATTCGTCGCTGATACCATTAGTGACAACAGCATACTGAAATAATAGCGGACAATAAAGCTTAATATATTAAGAAGTTTATATTTTAATAATGCTGATTTTAAAATGTTACTAAGCAGCAGTTTTCATGACTATTTTCCCGCAAATCAATCTGTCTGGCTATCAGCAAGTTAGCACTCCTTCACTTCCGGGTGGGATGTGCTGACGTTGGCGTGACCATAACAAGCCCGGTGATCCGGTTCTAAGCAGCCTGCCATGTCTCGCTGTAACAGATACGGCGGGCTTTCTTGTACATATAAACGTAATATTATTTTCTGAAAAAAAATGTGGCTCACCCGGGCTGCCATATCCCCGTGTAATGCTACTCCGCCGCAGCTCGACCAGAAGACCTACCGACAGCGAGCGCGAGAGCCGAACCGCGCAGCCGCATTCGTCCCGCGCGTCCATACGCCAAACGAACAGCTTGGTGGCGCGTACGCAGAGACAGACAACTTCCGCCAACTTGCCTAAAATCACGTGATCTGATTCATCGTTACATTCAGTTGCTGAATTCTTTAAGGCCCTGTTACACATGGTTTTAAAATGTGTCTTGGGGTGATCGGATCGTAGGCGGACAACGCTAAATTCAAGTGTAAACGACCAGCAATAAGCTTTGTTATCCGATCATACAAGCCACTTGGCAAGGTGGTCTGGAACGCATTTGACCACATGTCTTTTGTGGTGTAAACGCTAATGCGTCCTAGAGATGCATCCCCCACAAGAACGTTACGATAACTGCGCGGGGAGTAACGAAATATGAACAGAAGTGGTCAGCTGGACAAAGCTGGAGTCACATGATCGACCCAGGTGTAAACGGAAAAGTGTCTCGACTGACCAGTGACTACTTATGATCCGACCAAGTGTAAACAGAGTCAAAGTGTCACTTCTTAAAGTGTGAGGGTTCACCATGTGATTCATGAGTTTGTTCCTGCAGGCCAAGCACGTGTGGTTAGTTTAATAATAATTGTCTTTAAATTGCCTATAAAATGTGGTAGTGTATCTGTTCTGCGATGAACTAATATTCCACTCCAGGTTTTCGTTGGCCTCGTACACTCTGCTCCCTGAGCCAGGCCTCAAACACAGCGTGATCCTGTATTGGATAAGCGGGTGGAAGACATATGTAAAGGTAAAATTTTAAGTGTCCTAATGGCAACACAATTGAAACGTGATCTACTGAACTTTTAGTTGAGTATAAACGAACTTTGCTTTTATATTATATTTTATGCTACATCCTTCTATGGCATGTAATGCAAATCAGAAAAATCCTACTCTGGATCCAAATAAAGAAACGTCTCCAGGGCCAGGGTCATGTTAAGTTAGGTGAAAGGAAAGCTGATATGGATAAGGGTTGCCAGCAGGGGATTGCCAGCTGAACTATGATGAAAAACACTTTTCTTGGTGTGCACGTTACAGATGACCAAACCCGCTCCCACGTGTTCATTGTATGGTCATGTTTTATTGCACCATGTTTAGTCCCATGTATAACCTGTTTTGTTTGCATGTGGGATTTTGGTCCTGCAGGAATGTTTCATTCCCCTATATACTGAGCTTCTATAAGCTAGGGATGACAATTCACTTGTAATATTTAGGTCAGTTGTTTAGACGGACAGGGGAAATGAACTCCCTTGTTTCTTAGTCCCTCAGAAACTATCACAATAAAAAATATCAGTCCCTAAACCATATTACAAACATATTGAATGTATTCCATTTGTAGTTTTCAAAGTAATGAAGTAGATTAGCGGGTAGTTTTGTGTTTAAATTCTTCATTTGAACAAAAAACTATTTCATAATATTCCATTATGGCTGAGTGAGTCACATCTCAGTTTTACCACTTTGCCTTATAGGGTACACAGCCAGTAACACATGAACTACCGAGCACTGAACTGTTAGCAATGTGTGCCGATGGCTGAAATGTACAAAGATCACAAGTAATGTTTCATTAGCATACCTCCACAAATGAGACCACTGTACACTAAATTGGACTAAGTTACATTTTGAGAAAATAGAACTCAGGATAGAAACAAAATAGACAATCATTTTTGAAAAAAAAAAAAACATTTATTTGAACTCATCTGAACATCAGATATACTCGGTAATTGTTGGACAGCAAGAACCGTTTGTACATTTGATATCGATGGCATCAACACATTCAAACAAGCGATCATTCTTCCTTTCCCCCCAGGGTATGGAAAAAGGGGTCTTACTTGGGGGGCTATGTGCTATAATACAAAGTTGCAAACTTGGAAAATGGAATTTTCACACAGTGGGAGGACTGAACTTCTGGGGGACAATGAAAAACTGCAATTTCAGAGCCAGCAAGGATCTTAACAGAGAGCAGTATTACATATAGGTAGGCAAAATTTTGACACATGAAAGTAGTCAAATGGATTCTGACCAGATAATGAACACAAGCCCCCAGAAGCTTTCTAGTGTGTACCTCATGTTTCCAGAATGACCATCTAACACAAAACTCAAAATTTTCAAATTAAAATATTGAATTAAAACTAACCTGGCCCCATTCTATTAATGACCACTCAAGACTTGATGAAATCAAAACATGCATAAAAAATACACCAAAATTCACCCCCTACATAGATCTGCAAACATGGGTTTCAAACCTAAGTGCTGATTAATCATCTACCATACAGTCATTTTTGCTAAGACTGGATGAAACTAGAACAGTAGAAGACACCAAAAGATGTTTACATTTACAATTTCGAAGGCAAGCCAAGCTGTATCACTTACAAAAGCCAAGAATCAGTAACTATTTTGAATGTGGTTCGTGCTCCAATGAGTCGGGCAGAGAAACATCTAAAAACAGCAGTTTGCAGGGTTAGATTTTGTCAGGAAATTGTTTTATTAGGACCATTGCAATTCAATACAAAAGGCAATTCTCTGAAAGCAGCGCAACTTGCAACAAACTACTTTTCTACATATGTGGATAGACCCATATGAGTGATTCTGGTGATTTAAAAGGAAAGTAAAAACCTACAGACACACACTTACTCGGTTGAAACTAAAAGTGGGACAATTGCGCCAAAAGGGGCAGAATCTTGCTTTCATTGCATTTTGTGGCACCACAGATTAGTGTTTGCAGAAGACCGAGTAGTTTCTAAGGAGTTAGAAATTTCCCACTAAATTCCTGCCTTTGTCTTCCGAGGAACCCAACAATCTGACCTTTCTATCACCCAAGAAAACAGCAGAAAGCATCACCAAAACCCGTCAGTGGCTTGCCTTGGATGTACAGGACTGATGACATACGAAGCAAACACAAGTGCTCAATTAAAAAAAAAAAAAAAAAAAAAAAGGGAGCTTGCAAAAATCCTCAAATCACACATAGAAAATAAGAAATAGAACCTACAAAACCTTGGTATGGACCCAATTCCTGCTCGGCAGACAATTTCACCAGATTACATGAAGAGGCTTTTAAAAACCCATCTTTACTTGCCGTGAAGATGAGAAGTAAATGGAAAAAAAAAGATTCTTACCAGAAAGCTGGCTCGCTGACATATGTTCATATGTTCAACGGCTACTCATGCATTGTTTGAGCAGTATCTGGCCTTCCATTTACTCTGCCCACAAAGTTCAATTAGACCAAATATGACTACTTCTGAGTAAGCACTTATCCCAGAAGATGTTTGAATTTACTTTCATCAGAATACCAAGCAATGCTCCCTGCAGTAACCCTAAAAATGTTTAATTTCAAACTTGAGCCAGACATGATGTTTAAATACAGGAATACTTGGAAAAGAAAAATATAAATCATTAGGCTAACAGCATACTGCATTGTACTACAACTTCTAACACATTAACGGAATAAACGTTGACAGGTTTTTCCAAATTCTAAGGTTTGACTGATGACCCAAACAGAGGTAGCACAGAACTATAGGGAGGAATAAAATGCAAAACATGGAGAATTTTGTTTATTGTATTTAAGAACGAAAACCAACATGTTCCATTGAGTTGGCATCAGTACAAAAGCAGCACTGATAGACTTTAATTACATACAGGTATGGATGCTTGGCAATGTTCTGTAAAAACAGTGCTGAGACAGAATGAATGAACATCTAACTCAGCCCAGCAGAGACTTATGACCTCCCAGCTCTTTTTTTTGTCCATTCACAACCAGTCAATATGCTTTTAGAAAGCTTTACAACCAGTGGGGCAGAGGTGAAAGGAGTTACCTTGATCAAAACCGTACTCAATGTGTTGTCAGATGTTTAGTCTCAACACTGCACCTGGCAACAGAAGTAGTCAAGCTATGCCTGCCTAACTGGTGTATTCTGCAGGAGGACTGTGTGTGTGTGTGTGTAAGTGCATATACAACACACACATACAGCCCACATTCATACGCATACACCCACCCAACACACACACACACATACACACACATATATGTATAGTTTTTATATGTTTTATTGTTTTTGTACAATATTCCCTGATGCCTGCTGGGGCCACTGAGTGTTGCAGAGAATCCTGAAAAACAACATCTTAAAAAGAAAAAAAAAAAGTGATAATACAGTTGAAAAGTTTGTTTTGTCCATTGAAGGAGAAGTTAAAAACTGGAGTACTGCTTCAGTTTTTGGGATATTTTTTCTTGTTCCCCCTCTTTTCCCCCACCTCTCCTCCTCCCGTGAAAAGTTCCACATGCCAGTCACGCATTCTCCACTGCCTGCCATCTTGATTTCTGTGGAGAACAGACACGCAAATGAGCAGAATCTCTTTCCCCTCAACCTGAGGTGGGGAGGTGGGCATGATTCAGAATTCCCACATTTTACGGTTCACACTCAAAGACAGATTTCATGAACACAGAACACATTAACTGCTTAGGTAAGGGGAGTTTAGGAGAAACGCGTCTCTTCAGGTTTAAACACTCAGGTCAATATGAAATTTCCACGACTTCCGAGACGGAACGGAAACCCTATGACAGCCAGAAATGTTGGTAAAAGCTAAATACCATTGGGGGCCTTGAGAAAAACAGAGGTCACCAATTACCTGTGTGGGACCCAAACTGTAGACACCAGGTACAGTGATGGGCCCAGGCAGAACTTACCTATGTTAGTTTCTTTGCTTTATTGTAGAGTGAATCAACAACTTTGCTCATGTTCTGAATTGTTTCAAGAGCTGCTTCATAGGTCTTGTCTACTGGGGGTTCATCAAATATGATCAGTACACCTTCTCCCTGGTCCAGGATACCTTCGGACAAGATGGAAAACTCAGGAATATAAACAGACTGCAAAATCCTCTCTCAGAAATACCCAACCGTGAAAGATCAAAGAAAACCGTAAACAATGCCTTTAACAAACATCTGGCAGTGGCCATGTTTATTAACCCAAGCACTGCTTACACAACAGAAGTACCAAAGGGCCACTGCATGTTCAGAAGTTCATTATCTAAAACTATGAAAGCACTTGAAATGTTTACCATGAAATTTCTTGTCCAAAATCATCTGTGATAATTTCCTCTCCACATCTCCCTGCAAGACAGCAAACACAATGAATGTTATAGCATATTTACAGTGCTTTGTATTTAGAAAAGCACTGTAGCCTTTTAACTACTAATTCCACACTGAAGTCTCACATATTGCAAAAATAAATAAATTGGGTGGTTCTATTATTCATACCTTTGAGAGTTTTATGAGGGCCGATATGTGTTCTATCTGCAAAACAGCAAAACAAATACAAATGAGTGAGGAGAGATTCTCATCGTCTCATTCAGTTCAAAGCACCATAGAAGGGAAACGCCAGCTCCTACCTGCACCCTGGAGAAGGGCTCAATGACACGGATCAGGTTCTGTTCCAGCAGGTTGTCATACAGTTTTGTCAGGTGGGTACTGATAATGGGGTCGTCCCTCAGCTCTACTCTGTATTCTGTCAAAGCCTGGAAGCAAGAGTAGGAGGACAAGCTTCAGACAACAGGACAACCACATGGGATCTTTAGGGCCTTCCACAGCATTAAGACACATCAAGGGCTAGAGGGCATGACCTCATTATTAAAACAGGAATGAAATTCACCTGGTTCTTCAGATAATGAGTTGCTGAGAGCAATGTAATTCCAAAAACCCACAGACCAAAGGACCCCCAGAGAAGAACAAATTTCAGTAATCAGGGAAGCACATGGGACTCACCTTTTCAAAATCGGCCAACGACCTGTTCTTACTGGCCTGTGCCACACATTTCAGAGCATCTGTCTGCAGAGAAAGAAAGACTGATCACTCAGCTCTAGTACTGTCACATCAGTCAACGGCGCTAAAAAGTTCACAGCACTTCAGGATATTGTGGGTATGTGTTTCAGAAAAGCGGTACCAAGTACATGCAGCATCTACACCCACCTGTCCTATTATTCACCAGCAGCACACTTTAAAGCTTAATAACCTTAATGACATTTAAAAAGCAAACTCCCTCCAAAAAACAGCCAAAGATTATTTCTAGCATCTTGAAAATGACTGAAAAATGTGCTTTACTAAGCCCACAAAAAATACATTTAAAACCTGGAAACGTTTTGTTTTGACAGTACTAATCCAAGTCACTCATGTCAGTTTGTTTCAAAATACATGTTCTGCATCTTTAAAAAAAAAAAAACTTTCTAACATTACACGGATCAAGCACTTCATGTTTATTGAAGAAATCCATAGAAGGGGTCAGGCTTCTAGTGCGGGTCTCTGAGGTTTAGGCTGGACTCACAGGCTTAAAAACCAAGGGCCTTTAACATGCTCCAATGAATCATCTTAACACCTACAAAATCAACTTTCTACATGAAGGTGTATCAGTAGTCTTGAGCCCACTTTTATCCCTCTAAATCAGGACTCTAAATCTGGACATTGATTCCAAATCCAGGCTTTGCTTTCAAGTCTTTAGTACAGTGGTACCTCGGTATACGTCCTTAATCCATTCCAGATCCTTGGACTTGTACCAAACAAATTTTTCCCTTAAGAAAAGGGAAAATGATTAATCCGTTCCCATGAAAAAAACCTATTATTACACACATTATAGATTGATGGGGGTGTATAAAATTAAACACTGCTTAATACAAAAATAAATACAAAAGCAATTAGATGAATTAAATGAAAATTTAATCTCACTTTACCTTGCTGAAAAAACTCACGTGAAAATTCACAGACTTATAGCGTGGGTTATTCACTGAATGGTAGCATGGTACTGACGCTCGTGGGCAGTCATGGCTTTGTCTTGAGAGGTAAACAAGGGCAGCGCATGGTGTCGTGACTCATTTTGACCCATACAAGTTCTAGCACGAGTTGTATACCAAACAAAACTTCTCATGTCCAAACAGGACGTATACCAAGTTGGACTTCCAAAGCGGACGTATACTGAGGTACCACTGTAGTTAATTTTACTGATTCTGATTGGTTGAAGGCTTCACATCTGGCTCACAGGAAGGCTGGAAAAATCAACAGTGCTCAAACCTTGTGACTGTGATTTGAACAGCCCTGCTCGAAAGACTGCCATTTATTGTAAGAGAAATTAACAAAACCTTTAAGTCCTACATGCTGTTTTGCCTTAAAATCCATCACCTCAAAAGCACTCACACAAGACAGCATGAAGGGCTGTGAGGCACTAGTCAACAAAAACTGTCCCCCCAGCTCACCAAACTCCTTCCAGTTTACACATCACCATAACCAGTCCAAGGATCCCATATTCTCTGCACTTCATTTGACCATATCACACTTGGATAAAGAAAGTCAACCATGTAAGAATGTTGTGCAGAATTTAGTTCAGGATTTGATACAATCATCCCCTGGAATGCTGCACTCATCTTCCTCTGTAACAGTTAGAATGGCAACACCACCATAACTCACTTCTGTTCACGTCACTCACTACTGTACCGCCAAGTGCAGTTCACACCCCAAACGAAACATCTAGTTCACTACTGATACAACAGTGGTGGGTCTTCAACACCATTTCTCCACTCAAGAGCACAGCAGCATCTCCACTCATCATAGCAAGGAGGAGAGCAGGCCATCCTCACCATATTCTACCAGAGTACCACAGAGAAGGTCCTGACCAGCTGCCTCTCCGTCTGAAACTGCCACACCTCAGAGCCCAAATGCCAGCAGTGCAACAGCTGCAAATATCACTGCAGTCTCTGCCCTCCATTCAGGATGCTCCTCACAGGGCCTCCAGCATCCTGAAGACCCCCTTAGCAAGTCACCAGAGAGGCTACACTCTGGCAAATAATCCAGAAACATATCTGCATTTCATATTTAAGAAAACATTTCTTAGCGCGCCGCACACACAAAATTGACATTCCCCTGCTATGAGCTACACATAAGGACTGGTACAGGCTTTGCATACTCAGCATTTACAATGCATACTTGTTTGAAGAAAACCAGACAGTCTCAAACCAGTTAAAAATAGCTCTTATTTTCTAACCTCGATATTTCACTGCTCCCTTACTTCCCTGGACCCTACATTAATAGTGGGCTATTTCATAAACCAACCCATTTACAATTATCCTTCAACACTGCAGACCTTCATTGCATCATATGTATTTGGGAAACAAGCTAACAACTTCAAACAGCTAACACGAACAATGCCATATACAATTAAGATACTCCCATCCCTGAACAATGACTTCAAGTTTTTGGAGTCAAGTTTCCCAAAAAAATTCCACACCTTTCTTAAATGCTGAGAGCTTCAAGCCCAACTTAAGCAGAAATTTGTACGTAAAATGCCAGATAAAATTTGAACATAGTTTACCACAAACAACCCATTCTAGGGGCATTTTGACTAGTGTTTTTTCTTTGTACTTGTATCTTTTGTGTTCTCGTTTACCTGTTCTTGTGTGACTTTGATGTGTATAGCTCTTATGTGAACACACTGTGTTCTTGAAATGTGCATTAAATTAAATTTTACTCGCTTACAAACAAGGTCAAAACTTCCCCCATACAGCCCCAAACTATAAAAAACAAAAAGGTATTGGTAGGAACACAGGCACTCAGAGCAAGGCATTTGGCCTTACCTGCCTCCCGGCGTATCGCAGAGCCAGCTTCCCACTGATCAAAGCCTGCACGTCCTCTGGACTAGAGAAACACCAACAGCACAAGTCAATCACTGCAGAGATCAGCACATGTTGCGTCCTCAGACCAGCCGCTAAAACGTTTCAGTATTACATTGCAATAAGAAATCAGAAGATTTTTTTTTCTTTTATCCAGCTTTCATTACACATCCTTACTCCTTTATTTCAGGCTCCTCTGCAATTATGAACATTTGCCTGGCCGTTAATGAGACATGTTTTGAATTTTGGTTACAATGTCAATCCCGTTCCCATTCTGCTTTAGTATCTGAAACATTGCAGCATACGCAAGATCTCCTGAACAATGCATATGTTCATGAATAATCAATGAGTCAAAATTCCTCAAGCTACCAGCTGAAATGAGCATTTTTTTAAATCAGATATCATGATAGAGTCAGGGCCGATGTGTCAGCACTTACGAGTTGAGCATAATCTTGCAGAGGAGCATGTATTTGAGGGCAGTGATGGCCCGTGGGCTGTCAATGGAGTCGTAGCCTTCAAAGGCCTCATAGAAGTAGGAGTAGGCAGTCTTCCAGTCCTTCTCCTCAGCTGCATGAATGATTCCTGCATTTCATGACAGGACAGGGTCAGCTGCCACAGAGGGAGCAACTTTTAAAAGGCCACAGAGGCAGTGATCTTCAGGGACTTTCTGAATGGCTCTGAAAGTAGAACCTAGTAAATTTCACAGATTTCAAGTCCGTTAGCCTGATCCCTGCTGATTTTTTTTTTTTTTTAAAACCTGGCTAACTGAATTCCACCATGTATGGACAACTGTAATGGACCAATATTTCAAGCAAGACTGTATTTGCCCCCTATAGCCATTTACCTGGCTGTGGAGAAAATGAAATAGAATAAAATGATTTTCAGGTAATTTTTCAGTCTAACAAAAAAGCAGCCCATTTATCAGCCATTTCCTTTGTAATGCTGCAAAAGATGTTATGGTCTGGGGCTCAAAGGCACAATAAAGAGTCTGTATTAAAGACAAAAAAACATCTTCACGCTACCAACTGAAAGGAACATTTTTATAAGAAATCATGAGAGTCAGGGTCAGTGCATCGGCACATCTGAGTTTCCTGTAACAGACATTCAGAAAACCATGTTGTGCATTTTTTCCCTTCACAAAGCACAATAAATTGGAGGAAAAACATCCTTATTTTGACAGAAGCACCTCCAGCACAAAGAAAGATTATTATTTGTATGGTGGTCAAGGGTATTGAGGATTAAGAATGGAGCAGTGGAACAATCAGTTACAGCAGAATGAGCAGCTCCCAGTACTTACCTGACTGCATGTCCAGAGCAGCCTGCAGTTTAGGGGGGCAATAGATGGCGTTGGCAGTAGTTCTAGCAGAGGTGAGTGCAGCACGGGCCTTAGGCAGGTTGCTCAGAGCATGATAGGTCTTGCTCTCCAGGAGCTGCACCTCTACTAGCAGAGCTTTGTCATCCATCTTCTTTAGCTCCTGAAGCAGCTGAGACCCTGCAAATTGGCAAAAAATGAGATTCTTAAATCATAAAACCCACAATACTGGGTATACATCCCAATTTCTAGTAGCTGTAGTAGTTAGAGAAAAAACTTCAAAATGCTTCCGAAAATAAACAGGGAGCACATCTTGATCTTTTAACATATACAACAACTGGAACAGAATTGTGTTCCATTGTTCAAGAATCAATCTGGCTTTATTAAACCTTTTTATAAATCAGGTTTTTGTGAGCACAGGATGTTCAGATAAATTAAAGAAGCTATAGAAAACCTTAACACCTTAGGGCTGCTGATGGATGATCTCACACATGCTTCTCTGTCACCACAAAGACCCCTCTTTTAATGAACTAATCTGCAGCCTGGCTAAACTTCCCATATTTTCCCCACTCATAATGTCAGTTGACTCACCGAGCAACAATGCCTCCTGGTACCTCTTGGTGTCGAAATACAGAGAAACCAAACGGGCCTGTGGGATGAATGGTTTATCATTAGCACTTCAAACACCAACGGTTACAGAAGCTGCTGCATGTTAAATGGTCATGTGCTTCTTTTAATATAAAATAAAAGGATGGCTCCGGCAACAGCACCACTGAATATGGCGATTTAAAATTTCCTGAAATTGTTGCACTAAAGCCAAAATCAGGCCTGTTTAAATGCATTATGCATTAGTAAATTACCTTCTGATACCCCAAAATGACAAACAGAATTCTTAAATCGTTTTGTTTTTAATATTGTTCATTCACTATACCAGTAACAATATTCCTTTATTCAATTAGACTTAATTGGTCAAATCGGGGTGGATTTCAATGTACAATTGTTTCCAGATTAAAATCAGTATCATTTTAGCCAACATTATTTTTCATTCATTTTTTCAAATTCATGTTGCACAGGGCAGCTCTACAAAATCATTAGAAAAGTTTAAGAGGCCACAGAATAAGAATAAAACAATGAGATTATCACTCCATAGACAATCTATTACAATAAACACCAACAGTCCAGTTTATTGCATACATTTTCTAGAAACAGTTTGCAGAATTCCAGGGTTAATTTAATTTAACCCGGATCACTTGAGATTCATGAAATGTATCTAATACATGAAGGCAGGCTATGCCAACCAAAGAGGTTACCTCAAGAGCCTGACGCAGAAAGGTCCTCTTCTCAGACTTGGCCCATTCAATACACTCCAGACAGAGGTCCACCTCCTGTCCAGTGGCCGCCTCCATATCCAGGAACAGGTCCAGCAGAGATCGCACCAGCCGGGCCGCTTTGG
The DNA here is from genome assembly GCA_026777045.1 of Hyperopisus bebe. NCBI lineage: Eukaryota > Metazoa > Chordata > Actinopteri > Osteoglossiformes > Mormyridae > Hyperopisus > Hyperopisus bebe. The sequence goes on from JAODJW010000094.1 coordinate 27,720,543, forward strand.
CCTTACTGATGGAGATCAGAAATGGCCTCACATACTTCAGCAGCCCCCCCAGCTCTGTGGGGTAAAAGCACTGGTTGTAACCACAGGTCTCCATCACTGATTTGCTCCCAGTATTCTATCCGTATTGCTATAGACTCCAAGAAGCCAAGGCGGCATTTTAAAGCCACTATGAACAGCCATGAGCCAAGCAGGAAGTTATAATTTGGGGTGGGGGCACTAAAATTACCCTGCGGGTGCAACTTTTCATTCAGCTATAAATTGTTCTGATTAGCAAAAACAGACGCCTGCAAAACCAAGGTGAAGTTAATTCCTACTGAAATAACAGTTACAGGACAAAAAAAAGCATCAGTCCTACAGGGTCTCTACAGAAACAGTAAGCTGTCCACTTTAAAGAGGGGCAAAATGTGCAGCTATTACAGGACATTTTAAGATGCAACCACCCCCCCCCGAAAAAAGGTAAGACACTACCTGAACATGGAGAAAGTAAAATCCTCACTATGGTGTCAGTCTAAGCTTCTGGCTCAAATTTAAGTTTTTTCCTCCAACTTTCCCACATTATTGCTGTCAACTTTAACATTTATCAAAAAAGAAAACTTTCACAGTACATTCAAAAACTACATTAAATATAATTGCTCTGGCTATACTTGAGAGTGGATATCAATGAAAAGCCAGACATACAACACACATGTGATTCAGCCATACCACCCAGCGAGTACACCTGTCAATAAGGACCATCCCTACCTGCTGCCTGCCCCGTCATGGCTAAGAGGGTCCCCAGCTCCAGGATGCTCTGTTCTTTAACTCTCACCGCCTCCTCGTCATCTTCTTGAACATCTCTCTTCACTGTTGATAAAGAGGAAAAAGTTGTGTCGCCATTAAATAAAAAACAACATAAGTCAATTGACAGTTTTTTTTCCAGGAGCATTTACCCTCCTCCCCCCAAATAGCAAGACCATTCAAAAGGTGGAGAAAACACATACATCCCTTTAAACTACACTTAGCCCTATATACTTAGCTTTACGGCTGGCTGGCGCGGACTCACGCTCAAGCATGTTTTTAGTTACAAGCCGATGCAAGTACGAATTTGCCTTCAGTTGAGTCAGGGGGCTAAATGACCACTTCGTTTTAATGTCATTTTAAATCCGAGTCTACGCCGTACGTCGGGTGCAGAAATACATTTACCTTTATATACATTGTTTATACCAACGTACATTAAGCCAAACCTGACACACACACACACACAGAAAATTTCGTATTACTCAATATTCACGTCTTTAATCTTCAGGGTCGTGGGAGGCATTGTACACACCCACACCTTGTCACAGGTGAGTCGCTTATAAGCGTGTCACCAAACCGACTCGGAATGAAGCGTCAAGATGCTTTCATGATACAACCATCATACTTCTCAAGATTCCCTCGAAAATCAAACGCAGCTGTCTAAATTCATACACTTAACCTGTGGCTTATGGTCACCTACCCTAATTATGCCAGTTCTGTACATTGACGAAATTATGCCATGTCCTGTATGGACAAAAATGTACGCCGTGCATGTCTTCACATAGCTATTCAACAAAAAAATTAAAAATAAAAAAACTAACGGAATAGTTTTAGGCAATATAACTCCATAAATGTTAGTTAACAACCTACCTTCTTAGCTCTGACTCGACACCTTTTTCAGGTAGCATAAAATGTTCCTTACCAGTAGCGTTAGGTCCGCTCTCGTGAGGTAAAAAATAAGTATCAAAATGAATGAAGCGAACTAGTTGGTTAGTTAATCTTCTCGTCTGTTGATAAAGACCTTTTTCAACGGCAGAGCTTGCAACGCAGCTATCCATGGCTGCATACATCCCGTGTGACTCATTTAAAAGCACTACCGACTTTCCAAAATAGACAACTTTTTATACACAACTGACGCTTTAATTTTGCAATTAAACAACAGATTTCATTTTGATGAAACTAAGTAGAATGGCGTTATGTGAAGAAAATGATGAGGGTTTTGGGTTTCCCGGCCTAGCTAGCCACGTTAGCCGTGCGACGGTGAGTCAGCAGCAAGCGAGCCGGCTCCACGGAAAACCGCCAGTCGGTGACCGAACAGGGTATATCTACAATCCGAGCACAGAGTGATTTCTTTTAGGCTAGATAGCAGCAACTTACCTATTGAATGAAGAATATCGATTGACGCGTTGCGATCCGTGTTGAGAAGGGACTGAGCTCTCTGGAACTCAACCGCCGCGGTCGCCATCTTACTAACTCACAACCTGCCAGCCTACAAATAAACTCGATAGCGGTGGAATGCGAGAGCATGCCGGGAAATTGAGTCATACGTTAATGCACGTATGTGCACGAGCGTGTACGTATCACGTATCGAAATTTGGTAACGGGAATTGTAGTTGTCTTTGTATTCGTGTTTTTCCCATAAACATAAATGTATTAGCATTTATTCACGATGTAAAGCCTGCATCACCGGTTAACACAGTGCATTATTTTAACGTTCTACTTTATCGACATCAGGAAAAAATGCCCTCATCATGCATGTTAATTGCCGTCTTGCTTTTAAATATGTTTTTAATATTTTCACTGAAAGGTCATTCATTATTTATATGCGGACTCTTCCTCTTGTGTTCGTTTTAATTACATAGTTACTAGTCGCACATAGTTAGTCAAAATTAGCACATTCACACTTACACAGATAAGATTTATTTATTATATAAGTATAAGTCTATATAAGTAAATATATAGGCGTACACACAAACATAGACACATATGTGTGTGTGTTATGTTTAATGCTTTAAATGAAGATGTTCAAGGGTTTCGTGGTATTGGTTCAAATAAATTCTTTCTCGAAATTGTTTTAACTCAAAATTAAACTGAATAGAATTTCCTTGCATTAAAACGGGCCTACTTATGAAAGAAAACAGAAACCAAGTTCATCTGATTTTGCACTGCCATTCCAGTGACGAGGTGCTGAGGGCGGGCTGGTTTTCTGGAAACACGATTATGTGAGATTCTGTGACGAAGCGGCGATTACAGCACCGCGGACAGAGCACACAGCGGCGCCCGACCCCCGCCGAGCAAAGCAGTCCGCAGTCTACAGCGCCCAGCGACGCTCCGGAGCGCTTCTCTCGCGGCCGAGGACCAATAGCACAGCGCACAGCATCTTCGCCCTGCCTGTTGTACCCAGATCTGCAGAGGACCTGCGGATGCCTGCGTCAAGGCGTGAAAATTTGTTTGTTCCTTTAAAGATCGACCTTGATGTCTTTGGAGCTTGGATATTTTTATGTTTATTTGTTTTTGAAAGGCATTACCTATGAGACTTTTGAGATATTTTGGTGCGAGCCAAATTAAGACAACGACAAAAAAACGAAGAACATTTGTTTTTTCTTTCTGTCTATTATTGAAGAGGAAAACGTTTTGCGATTAAATTCGTTTATGATGCGATTTGATTAAGACATTTTGCAGCGATTTTACATTAAAAAGATTACGCTATATATGCTGTAAACCTGGAAAAGACGGGCATAATTAATTTCATAGTAAATTTGTTTTAAGAAATCGTTTTGATTATCCCTGCTATATGTGACTATACACTGCAGTGTGATAACTGGGATCAGTTCGAAGGAAGATTACCAGGGAATACCATTTTCCACATCGCATTTATTATCTACCGACCACTCCATTTCAGAACCTTGGACAGTAGCGGGTGACAACGCGACGCAGACTCAACGCGACAATATTCAGTCAGGATCGGAAAACATCTCTATATTAATTTTGTCACGGAACCTTTTTGCCCGAGAGAAGATAAAACGAAATCCAGTGAGTATTTTGTGTTGTGCTGGTTATTGTTCTTCCATCCAATTTATCTTTACCTACGTCTCAAAAGGCTGCACTGCCCCCGAGAAAAGGCGTGCATAGGATTTATTTGTTTCATCTAATGAGCATGTTAAATTGTAATGACACAGACGACATCACCAAAATATAGAAATTACCAATTTTGTGATTGATTGTTTTTTTCTGGTTTTTGAACCATGTCTTGTGTATGTAAAATTGAATGGCAGACGACTTACAACGTCGTATGTTACAATTCAGTAAGCTATATGAAAAACATTCATCTTGCGTCGTAAAGTGTAGGAACGCGACACGAAATTGCGGTGTTTATATCGGCTTCCATTTCATGGCTAAGATGGAGGCTAATAAGCAGGAGGTTGACTTCAAATATTTAAAATACGTCGTCTGAATTTGGGTTACAGCGACTAATATCAATAATATTTACATATTTATAAGATCCTAATTTAAAAATAACACAACTTAGTAGGCTATTCCTTTATTATATACCATATCCCAAGTGCAGAGCTCGTCCAAAAACACGCAGGCAATCTTAATCATGATTAAAATAAGTATACTGTAATAATATAGTAATAAAAAAGGTATTGTTATATTAATGCTTTACGATAACTTTAGATTAGATTTTATAGATTTTAGCATTACTTAAATACGTACAATAGCCAGACTGTCTTATACATATATGAACAAAAGCGACATGTATACATCAATAAAACCATGTGCTTTTTAGGCCAATAATAATAATAACAATAATAATAATAATAATAATAATAATAATAATAATATGGTATATGTTAAGTTAACGTTAAAATGCATTTTAAAATAAAAATTCTTAATAAATAAAACTTCATATTATTCTTTACCATTTATCATTTTACAGTAAATATGCATCTGGAATAAGTTCAGTGCAGGCATTTTGACGTTTTATTTCTGAACATCCCATTTCAGTAACAAATTCATTTCAGCAGCTGTGGTCACTATACAATGGACCTGCCCCAGTAAGCGTCTGTGGGATGAGCTATGAGGGAGACCTGTGAGGTTCAGACCCCGGTGGATGGATGAATGCCTGCATAGGTGTTACACCAGAAAGAGGACAGAATAGCCCAAAATACAACTTTGAGTACCTTTTTACTATATTTAACTCTTATGTTGGGGATTAAAATAAACCTCAATCCTCAACATAAAGGGAAAATCCTTCAGTATCTGGGCACCAATGAGACAGGGATAACACATATAATAATTATATAATATGTATTGATTATTAGTGAAGGTGAAAAAGGTGAATGTGTATACGAAAGATATAGTGATTCCCAATTTTGAGTTTATCACCATCACTGCAGATGCTTCTATCGCAGTCTTCATGTGAACTGACACACCTGTCTCTTGTCCAATTAATTACAATATTTATCACACAAAAAGTACTACTAAAGACCTTTCATGATAAATACTGAGAGAATCAAAATAGTTCTTTGCAATCAGATTTATAACAATGACACCCTTTCTCCTCCCACAGGCTCAAGTTCCTCTGTTTCTCCAGGATAAACAGGGAAATAAAAGCAGCACTTAAAGTCTAGGGATCCATCGTCACAGCCATTACAGAGGAGTCTTTTACCTCGGTGTGTTTGCTTGAGAGAATCTGGCTTTTGTAGGCAGGATCTCCAGACTTGGAAGCAGTGAGGCAGACATTGATCCTGCCTCACCTTCTCTATTTGGTTTGCTTATACGCCAGTAAGGCTAGCATCTTTTTTTTGCTCTTGTCCCCGCCGCGCAGAGCACCATGGGCACTGTGCTGTCTCTGTCCCCCAGCTACCGGAAAGCGGGGCTCTTTGAGGATGGGCCCGCCACTGTAGGCCCCTATACAGCTGTGCAGAACAGCAAGAACGCCAAAGACAAAAACGTGAAGCGGCACTCGCTTATCAACGTGCTCCCTTGGAAGCGTATCGTGGCCGTCTCAGCCAAGAAGAAAGGCTCTAAGAAAGTGCAGCCCAATACTGCCTACCAGAACAACGTCACCCATCTTAACAATGAGAACCTGAAGAAGTCCCAGTCGTGTGCCAACCTCTCCACCTTCACCCAAGACTCAGCTGCCCCAGTGATCCCTGGCTCCAAGACCTCCAGCAATGTGGCCTCGTCTGTCAAGAAGGTACCTCTGCCTAGTTCCACTGCTGTCCCAGGTACTCCAAAGCGGGTGATAGTGCAGGCCTCCACCAGTGAGCTGCTACGATGCCTGGGTGAGTTCTTGTGCCGAAGATGCTACCGGCTCAAGCATCTGTCGCCTACAGACCCGGTGCTGTGGCTGCGCAGTGTGGACCGCTCTCTGCTGCTCCAGGGCTGGCAGGACCAGGGCTTCATCACTCCTGCCAACGTGGTCTTCGTCTATATGTTGTGCCGAGATGTGGTCTCCTCGGAGGTGGCCACTGAGCATGAGCTTCAGGCGGTGCTCCTCACCTGCCTGTACCTCTCCTATTCCTACATGGGCAACGAGATCTCCTACCCCCTTAAGCCATTCTTGGTAGAGAGTTCCAAGGAGACCTTCTGGGACCGCTGCTTGTCCATCATAAACCTGATGAGCGCGAAGATGCTGCAGATCAACTCTGACCCGCACTACTTCACCCAGGTGTTCGCTGACCTCAAGAACGAGAGTCAAAAGGAGGAGGAAAGAAGCCGCTTGCTCATCGGACTGGACCGGTGAGGGACAACAGGGGTGAGGGAGGGGGTGGGTGGGTCGAGTGGAAGACAAGGCAGTGGTCTACTCTTGTCTGGCATTTCTCAAGAGAGTGGTGATAGATGACTAGGTTTACGGCGCATTCAGTGAAATGTGCCATAAAGGTAGCATACAACTTGCGGTTACAATATGTAATAATAAATCTAAACTGAATAAAGTTGTGGGAAATGACTGATACCATACACAGTATGTTTACCGATGCTATGGCGCTAGATCATTCAAATGGATTTTAGTGCTTTAAACTGCACTAAGATGGTTGGAGATCTGTTTACTGATTTTGTACATGGCAGAATGAATGGAGATGCAAACTCTTCCCTCCTAAAACTACAGAAGCTGCAGAGGGACAAATGTCTTACCTGGTTTAACCCACTACCACCTAATGCAGGCTTAAAATACTGAAGTATTACACCAAAAAAGAGGAAACGAATGCATAATGTCTGAAGTACTTTAAAAAAATGTTTAAATTAGTTGTTTAATTAGCTAACATTTCCTCAGGACCTTGGCCCTGAGGTGTATGTTTAGATTTAATGAAATGCCAGGCTTGAGCGCATCCTCTGCTTATTATATATACATGACACAAAAATATTCAAAGAAAAAGAGGAAAAAAAGAAGATGAAAGCAAAACAAAAGAAGAAAAAAGTTAAATAATCCCAGAACTCAGAATGTGGATTGGACCGAACATGTTGCAGTCCCTCTGTTTCTCCCTCGCTGGTGTTACTGAGGGTTCAATGTGTTTAATGCCGCTCTGATGACATAGGGTGGTCTTCGGGCTCTGTACACTTAGCTGATCTCTGCCTGATGCATGAGCGAACAGCGGCAACAACAATCTCCCTTTGACTAGCTGGTCCTGATTGGTTGAACGTTTGTGTCCCTCACAGTGGTGGTGTGCAATGAAAGTGAGAGCAGTCGGAAGAGTATGGTCTCAAATATGCCATCCATTACTGGGTCCTGCAGTGCAAAACCAGAACGGAGGGATGAGCATGAGGGAGAAAGGAGGGAGAGATGATGCAGGGCTGATTGAATGACCATGAATGCAAAAAAAAACAAAAAAAAACAATTGTTAATTATGACCTACTTTGTTTTCATCTGAAAAGAAATAAATTAATTTTAGTATTGCATAACAGGCTCTTGGCAACCAATGTTTATTTATCTACTCATTTACTTATTTTTAGAATTGTACCCTTGTGCATGTTTACCATGCAATCTGTGTGGTATTAATGAAGGTCATAGTTAGCTTGCATGCATTTCCCGTCATATCTGTGAAGCAGGTGCATCTACAGAGAATGTTTTCTTTTAAATCAAGAATATTCAGCATTGCTTGAAAAATGGACTATGAGTTCAGTTCGGATTTAATCGGAATCCTCTTCCCACCTTTTTATTGTTCACAAACTGTCTTAGACTAGTGCCACACCTTTGATGAAAATCCAGTAGGTCTTGAATAACCACACCAAAGGTCAGCAAGCTACATATGACACACATCTTTCAGTTGACACTGAATGTTTATCTCAACATGGTTTTATTTATTCGCTTCATTAGCAAAATAATTTTAGAATTACAAATTGTGTATTCTTCATTGATTCAGTGATTATCAGTAATGAGAAGGGAATACGTCGGAACTTGTCAAAAGCTCTTAATGAGGCAATTTTAGAACACGGAAGATCTTGTAAGAATTTCGGTGGGAATTTGCGGGAGTAATTTTGACAGGAATGAAGACTGTGGATGTGATTAAGTCACTAGAAAAATGATTAGTGAATATTTTTTCATTGAAGTCTGGGATGTAGAGCGGTCATGTAGAAATATTAAGAAAGCAGGGCATCCATCGATCTGTTTGGTACAGGGCATAGAGCACTGCTGGCTGCAAATACTTATTGTAGAAGTTCGCCTAGTATTTATAGCAATTAGTTAATTGAAAAAAAATCTGATTCACGTTGATCAGTAATACAGATGCAGATCATTCTGAGTTAGAGAAAACTGCAAAGAAATTGTTTTTCTCATTGGGGATTCCGCCAAGAGAACATGGGGCTTTTTGAGAATGGTGTTAGTGTGATACCTTAATGGCTGACGGCAGAGACCAAAAGCATGACAGTAGCAATGTATCAGTGCGCAGGTAAAGCACAGGGCAGCCTCGGCTGCCTGGGGAGTGTAAGACTCACCTGAGTTTGGCGGAACTTCTCTATTGCAGACTCCAGTCTGTAAGGAAGCCAGAGAGAACCCCAGGTCATCTCCAGCAGCAAACAGCAAAAACGTCGCAGGAGACTCCCCTGGGCTCCCAGTCTGCAGCTGCTAACACAATGTAATACAGCATCATTTTACAAGCCAGAGAATTAAGAATGGATTACGGTCACAAACGAGAACAAATGGAACTTGATATACAAAAAGAAATTATTATTTGCCCACTTTATTACCACACCAACAGAGATCAACTGTGCATGCTTTCTTTCAATATTTGTGTCTTTCAAATTCCGTTCTCAAAATGAAAAGAAAAAAATGACAAATATATGCACACATTGATTCATTTTCTTTATCACAACAGTTCCATCCTGAAAAGAATGGGTTTCTTATCTTATAAAACTTGGCTTTGAATGCTCCATACATGCTTTTTCAGCGTTGGTTTCCTAAAGCAAAGAAGACAAAGACATGTGGGACTTGTACTGTAAAGGTGTGGCGCTGTGCCCTGTGAAAGCAGTGCTTCATGAAGCTGGAGATGCAGGTGCAGTATCTGCTATGCTCATGGACTGAGACTGCCCTAGTGACTTTTAATCTACAGTCAAGACCACGACTGCCCATTGTCCCAATGGGTAACGCAATAGGGAGAAGCAGCTTGACATGCGATACATTCTCAAGCTTGTGGGGCGTGGGAGTCTTTTAGCGTCAGTAATGGGGGGACACTTTGATCCCTCTGGCTGACTCTAATTCAGCTACCCTGATTCACAGAAATGTGCCATTTTTCACTTGCAACACCAAGTAGTTGTTTGGAAAATACTTTAAAAAGCTTAAAAAAAGGAAAAAAAAAAAGATGAGTAATTGTTCAAAATCTCTTTGGTTTTTTTGTGTATCTTGTTGCGTACATCTTTGTTCGAAAAAAACAGTGTTATTAGAATTTAATGAGAGGCTTTCTCAATGACTGCATGTGTGTATGAGTATGTGTTGAATGACTGAGTGTGTGTTTGTACTGATGAATGAATGAATTTGTTTTCTTATGGGGCCAAGGGACACAAGGAAGTGGGATGTCTGAAAACAAGAAAGGAGCGTTTTGGGTGGGGCTTGACTGTTGGGAGGGGGTGGGACCAAGGTGTTGAGCCAATACAATTGTTTATTTAAAAAAGCTGTTGCTGTAATTGAACCTTCTGTTTGTTTGTTTCAGCTTATTTTTATTTATTTTTGTACTGTGATGGAAATTAAAATGCACTGATCGTTCATGACGCACAAATAGGAGCCTGTGTCTGTGTCTTCAGTTCCTTCAGTATCATCATTATACCAATACTCACATTTTTGGTCAGTGCTGACTAAAAACATCCAAAGAAGTGTCGTCAATTTATACGTACCTTCACGCAGACCCCAGTGCCTTCAAAGAATAAAAGATGACATGGGCAGCTTCCAGTTTTTTTTTTTTGGACAAATACAAAAATGATAACCCAGCATTATAAAAATATTGCATGATCTAACCGCACTTCATATTGCCTTACATGTATTCAACAGTGCGCTTGCATGTCCACCACACAATGAGAGAAATGCATAAATCACCATGAAATGCTCTACCTCCACAGAGAGGGAAAATGTTTCATATTTAATCTTTCCTGTGAGGGTTTCAGAGCAACACACCCTTGTTGTTTTGCCTGATGCTGGGAACAACGTGCACAGAATCACCACAGATTTTACTTCAAATAAAATGTGATCTATAAACATTGAACCAAAACTTTGGTTTCTCCATCAGGTAGCATAAAACAGGCTTACTGAGGAAATTATATTTCCCAGTTAATGGAGAAACAAAAGTTTGATAAAGCCTTCATATGGGGCTAATTGTTATCAAATGGATTTTATTGAAAGCATTGCTAATGCTGCCTATTATTTTTAACTGAAAAGCAATGAGCAGTGAAATGTGAACATGACATCCATCCATTTTCCAGATCATATGCAGGACACGTAACAGTAAACTGGAAGTTCATAGGAAACGGCAACATATTGATATCTATGAAGAATTTTTTGAGGCAAGCAGGTTCCTTCTGCAGCCTGATCACTAATCCGAAAGCCATGAGCACACTGTAGTTCTAGGATTTCCTAGGTTAATATAATAAACCTAGAAACCTAGAACTTCCCAGATCGATTTATGTATCCTAATAATCTACATCCATAATTTGTCACGTGGCCACAAGTAACATTTGCTACTTGGCCAACTATTTAAGCACAGACACGTGTAGTAATATAACCATTTCTTCCACTGGTGAGGAGTTACATGATTTGGCCCTTTTCATGTCCATTTCAAGCAATACACCAGTGTTCCCAGTAAATTAAGTTTTGCTCTCAGGTCTAGAATGGATTGAATTAGATTTTGAGAGGGGCTTGGATTCTTGGATTCTTAATTTCTCCACCAGTAGAAAGTTGCAACAAAGGAAAAGCCAGGGAAATGACTGAAGAATCTCCCTCATATCAAACAACTTCTGTGAGAACAAACATACAAAACACGGCCTTTAATGTTTCATCAAAGAACTATACTAGTCTGCCCATTTGTGAGTGAAAGACACACACTTTCTGAATCACTTTCACATCCAACACTGGGCACAGGTCCTCCAGTTCTCATGACATTCTGTGCCTCAATCGGTCAAAATTCAGGATTCCAATCCTTGGTGAAAAATCAAAACAGAACCTCTGCATTAGACTCAGAGGCAAGATGGCAGAGGTACTGCTGCTTCCAGTGAATTGCATCCAGTGTTGGGAAAGTTACTCACAAAAGTGGTCTATTACAGAGAGAGATGAAAAGTTCAGGTCCAGAAAGCACAAATCCAGACCGAGGTTTTGTTTCATCCAGCCAGTTGAGCACTCCGTGACTGTGACTCTTTATACTCAGCTGGTGATTTAGCTGGTGACCCAGGATACTTCCCCAGCACTGGCTGCATTCCATGTCCCAGTCCACTAACAAAAACCAGCACCCCATTACATTGCAGTCTAGAGGTCCAATTAAGTCCATCCTGGTTCTTTCAATCAGGACCCCCATTAATGGTAGGAGCTGAAAGAGGACTTTAGGAACAACACCCAAATTCACTGACGTTAATTTTCTGCAGCTCACAATTCTACACTAATGCAGAACCACAAAATGGGTGTTATCTGCATCTTTGGCCCCTGACCACACCTAAGGTCCAACAGAAAGGATACCTACAGACTGCTCCACACACACTGCACCCCAACAAACTTCTTTCTGTTCATATGCTGCTGCACGGCCACTCCTTGCAGCTGCAGGGCTAGCAGGACCTTCATCCTTCCTGGCATTATGGTCTCCTCAGAGAAGTCCTCAGTACAAGATACAGACAGTGGTGCTCACCTGCTCCTACCTCTCCTGTCCCTACATGGATAATGAGACCATTTACCTCCTCAAGCCATTACTGGTTGTGAGTTTCAAGGAGAACTCAAAGACACCACAGATGAACTGTGACCCAGGCTACTTCACCCAGGTGCTTGGTGACCTCAAGAACAAGAGTGAGAAGAAGGAGAAGAAACACCTGCCAGGCTGGATCGGGGTGACTGTGAGTGTGTAGAATAAAATAAGGCAGTGTCCCACTCTCATTTGGCATGTCTCAAGAGGGTGGTGATGGGTAACTGGGTTTAGGGCACTATGAAGGGGATGTATCTTGAAGGGCACTTTCAACCTCTGGGTACCCACTGACTGCCCCTGACCTGCTGAACTTTTGTTTCCCACTTGGTTCTCGTGTGCAGTGAGACTTCTTTGTCAGAACGGTCACACCAATGCAGGCTGAGCAGCGATGCATGTCCTAAGACACAAGGATAGCATAAGTATGGAGGAGATAAGGCAGGACTCAAGGGACGACCTCAAATGCAAATGAAGTTTCAATTTGCAGCAATAACCTTTGTGTTCTTTTGAAAATGAACTAATTTTCATTATTACATGATGGACTCTTTAAACAAGTGCTTATGTACCCACTCATTTATTTTAAGTATTGCACCCTTGTGCATGTCTGCCATGTAATCTACATACTATCATGAGGGTCAAAGGCATAGGAGAGAGTTCGACATGGGGGACACAAATTAATAAAAAGGCAAATGTCTATTTATGGGGGGGGGGG
>JAODJW010000094.1:27735910-27756114 GCA_026777045.1 Hyperopisus bebe
TCTTCTATCAGCTTGAATCAGTCGGCCCATTCTCCTCTGACCTCTAGCATCAACAAGGCATTTTCGCCCACAGGACTATTTGGAGAAGGTAAATCACCATACTGTGGAGGTACTACAGGAATATCGGACTCCAAGGTGGCTACTGAGTACTGTTTGGTTCCTATATGAATGCAGTTGTTTGCATCCTTGACAAAATCAAAATTTTGGCCTCCATCAAGAGTCCATTTATCCTCTATTTCTTTTCATAAATTTCATGAGGTATAACTGCAGCTAGAATGGCATGTGGGATCTTGAAGTGACATATGTGCTATTTATAGATGATGTCGTGCCTTTTGCCTCACCTGAACAGGACCTCCAACTGGCACCTGAGCAACTTAAAGCCAAGGGTGAAGTGGAGGGGATGAAAATTGAAACCTCCAAGCTCAAGGTCATGGTGTCTGCTCAGAAAAGAGTTCTGGTGAAGGTAGTGAGTGCTCTTATTCACGAATAATGGAAGGAGAATGATTACTGAGATAATGAGATTGATTACTGATCAGCTTGTGTCGTCGTCCATACCTACAGTCAAAGCTAGGGATAATGACTAAAAGAACAAGGTCACTAGAAGTGGCCGCTACAAGTCACCCCACAAACTTTGCACAGGATTAAGATCTGGAGTTCTGACTTAGCCATGCCATAAACCCTGTTTGTTGTGAGACATTAATTTGTGGACTTGCTTGTGTGTTTAAGGTTACTGTCAAAAGCCATTACCAGTTGTAGAGTGTACCGTTCTTCATAAATTGTTAAATATCTCCTTTATTTACCAATATAGTTGAAATGAAAACAAATAAATGCACAAATGTGTCAAAACACTTTACGGGGTGTAATTCTCACTTTTTGATTTTGTAAGGAAATGAGTCAATGGGCCAGTTAAAAGGGACACCCTTGGCTGCCTGATGAGTGTAGACTCTCTGGAGTTGATGGGGCTTCTCTGTAGCAGACTCCAGTTTGTAAGGAAGTCAGCAAGAACCCCACAGCAGCTCTGACGTGATGAGAGATCGTTACATCTTCAGTTTCAGCACTAAAACTAATACTCCAATTCTTTGATGGTTTGCTGGACCTTGCAAGGTCCAGGTCTTCAGAAAGGGTGTTAGAGCGCATGTCCTTACAAAAAAATCAAAATATCCACAGGGACTCCCTGTCTGGGTCTCAGCGCTACATGCCAACATGAAAAGGGCATGACACCAGGCAGGTAAAGGTGTAGATTTACAGCAGTATAAGTTGACACCAAAGCGATTTGCTTCCACGTGACCTTGACTGAGCTAAAAGCATAAAAAACAAGAGAATAACAGGACAGCTTCCGGTTAGAAATTTTTTATTGACAAATACACAAATGATCCAGCATTATAAAAATGTTGCGTGCTCTAGTACATTCTTACAGCACTTAATATTGCCTTGCATGTATTTAACATAGTGCTGATATATCCATTAGAAGATGAAGACAGGCATACAAAAACACCAAAACACATTTAAAATGCCCTAAAGTTTTGGTATTTAGTCCATGCTGTGGGCTGCACATCACACGGTTTAACCCTTTTTGTTTTGGCTGATAGTGGAAGCAGTGTGCGTAGGATTACCAAAGGGTTTACCCTGTCAAAACACCTCATCAAATATGCTGATCAAGGACGACATGTATCAAGGCCACAAAACAGTTAAATACAGTAAGATTTCTAATTATTTTTAACTTTATTCTATTCTATGAACAGAACTATACCTGATCTTCGGGGGCACCATAAAGGGGGGGAATTTAGGATGATTCCGAGGGCCCCTGACGGATGGGAGCCCTAAAAAGCTTGGAACATGATTCGATTGGTCTGGTTTGGGAGCTCAGTATGATATGCTTTCACAGGGCCCAAAATCCAGAGGCGCCCCCCTTGATCTTCCTAGAGATTCTGATTTAACACCCAGTTTTAGATATATATGTATATTCATATGTATTGCTAAACACCAGATCACAAAGATACATAGGTATTACAGGTAGACCAGCATCTAACCACATACAATAACTTCAGTTCTCCATCAGGAAACTAAACAGACAGACACCGAGGAAGCAAAGAGCAACTGTGTGAAGCAGAAACACAATGCAAACATCGAGCTTTGAAACAACAATTACACCTTGGTACTAATAGACAAACCACTGCCCTCACCTCATCTCATATAAGCTGCTGGGCACTGTAAGCCCTATCGGAGGAATAAAATAAAAGTCATCAGGCTCAGTGGCTGTGAAAATACAAAGAACAAGCTGCTAATGGTGGAGACAGTTGTTTCATGGCTGAGAATGGGGTTCAAGAGGGGATCAGATCTCTGACTTTCCCATAAGAAATGCTGCTATTGTTATACAGAGAAACTAGCTAGATGAACCCAAGGTAAGGGCTGATGGTCATGAAGACACTGCTTCCAACTGGAAAGACTTTGTTACAAAAAACAAAACAACAGAATAAAATTTTAATGCCAATGTTACTTAAGGCCAAAATTCTTTTTAAACCCAAGGGCACTGAAAACAGGAAAATGGGTGTCAGTAATACATCCACTTCCATAAAAATACCTGATTGTAGTGCTAGGTGATGTCACAAAAGAATCATTAAAATTACATCATAGAACATTGTATGCACCATGTATATATTGGTATAAACTGTAAGCACTTTTCATAATGGTTCCCTTTAAAATAATTCATAGGTTACAGAAAACAAACACACATTCATTTGCAGGAGAAAGGTAGCTCCCTTTACCTCAATTCCAAGAATGTTGTGATTTAAACTTTAAGTAATTTTGAGAGAAAAGACAATGAGGAGGAAGTACCACGAATAGGAATTATTAAGCATCAGCTTCTCGTCACAAGGTCAATTACCCAGAGCAGAGAAGTCTCCCCAAATGGGATGGCTACGAGGGTACAGCACCGGGTATAAACACACCGTGTTCTCTTTGACGCCCTACAATCACCGACCACAGCAGCGGCAGAGTACAGAGCCACCTGCGCTCCCAGCAGGAGCGTGTGACCTGCTGTGATTTAATTAAGCCTGATAAATGAACACTCCGACTCGCTAAATAATTTTTCTGAATTATAATCCCAATTTTAAATAGCGTTTAACATTAAGACATCCAAACACAAAAAAAGCCAAGGCTTGGGCAAGGGCCAATGACAACATGTGGCCAAATACACGAGATTCCAGTTCCGAAAGCTAGAGGCACATTCGGGTGTCCGTAAACGACTCATTTGCTCCATGAGGTCCTACATCTCTCTAGGTCAATTGTTTTGGAGATTTATGCGCTAAAGGATGTTCATTTGCAGATCTGCTAATATCGGAGCTGACAACATGGCTAAATCCACAGCAACAGCGATGCATCAAAGCAGAAATGTCAAGACCGCTGAATTCTAAATGTGGCTACTACAATTTATGGGTCGGAACATTGTCTGATCTTCCTTCCTCCTTGCTCAAGATATGGAAATTATGGGACCAGTGCTGTTTTATGGGATGGCACAATTCTCCGGGCTGGACAGTAAGTCTGGTAATGAACAGGAAGCATCAGTTTGTTTGGGAGCAAAATATCTTTTTGTACACACCTGCATCTAAGATGCTGAAACTACTGAAGGTGAGAGGATGTTAAATGAAGATGATTGAAGCACTGAGGTCTGGGTGAGGAAGAACTGGATTGGCAAAATGGAAACGAGCACAGTACCAGAATACCCTGCCTTACTGGCGTTTTCATCCAATCATGTGAAAATGGTGACCTGAAGTACTGCACTTAAGGCATCATCTCGCATTTTTACCCCAGTTTTGCTTGGTATACAGCCATGCCTGCCCAGACATCACAGAGGCGGGGTAGGCACACCGCGGGCACGGCGGCTGCCAAGCCAAAGGCTGCCTCTTCACACTACAGGTCTCACGGAGCCACGGGAAGAAGCTTCTGCCAACTGGAGAAGAGAGGCACATGTCTCACTGTAGGAGGCCGGCACCCAGTAAGGGGGTGTCAGGTCTGCGGATACAGCGGACAGACAGCGCAGCCAGCTCACACCCCCCCGCCCCCCTTCTGTAGCAGAACAATGCCAATTATTTTTTTTTACCTCTGTGCAGCTCTGCCTTAAACCTGGCAGGTGACACAGCTCAGACTCAGACTGTGCATTGAGTTATACAGCAGCCAGTGGTACCTGGGAAGAGCGACTTTGCTGATGATATTCAAATTCATTGCCAGAGTAACAAAGTCAAATGCATTTTTGGTGATTTCATTGAAAATAGGCTTCACTTTCCCCCCCCCTCCCTAGGGGTCCCAGCACCTAAACTTCATGTTTTGCTGATGTTTAAGGACCATCCACAGACTCTCTTTGTAATTTAATTGTAGCTAATTGGAAAGGCATGTTATGCCATATGTACACATGTACA
Organism: Hyperopisus bebe; assembly: GCA_026777045.1. Taxonomy (NCBI): domain Eukaryota; kingdom Metazoa; phylum Chordata; class Actinopteri; order Osteoglossiformes; family Mormyridae; genus Hyperopisus; species Hyperopisus bebe. Next base: position 27,740,326 of record JAODJW010000094.1, read on the forward strand.
CCTCCTGCATACCCAGATAGAGGGGTTTTTATCAGCTACCCCATGACATTAAAATTAATTTGCAATTACAAAACCTCAATGCAATGATGTTGTCAGAAAATATCACGGATTTCTTTGAGTTTGGCACTCGCTCCCTCTCCTGGAATTGCTCTAACTAGGCCAGACACCCTGGGAGTTCCCTTTTAAAACTCCCCACATCCCTTTCAGTCAAACAGAGTCAATATTTTGCACAGAAACTTGTTGAAGCACAGAGGAAGGGGGGCACAATGATCAGAAACATGAGGATCACAAGCATGCTCACAAATAACAGAATAAGCTCAAATAAATACCTTTGATTTTCACTTCAATATCCTACTCTGAAAGACTAGACTGAATGAGGACTGAAGGCACGAATGGTGGTAATGCAATGTCATTTTGACATCATCATGGTTATAGACTGACTTGTGTTGAATCTCCCTTGATAACTGAAAAGTATGTCTATTTTTCATAAACTGAAATACCTCTGTAACTACAGTCTGAAGAATGTTTAACTCTAAACAGCCAGTCCAATGCAACAGAATACAAGAAAATTTCTATGCCATGCCAACTACATCAGAAAGTGTTGCTGAAGAGGAAACAGCTTTGTGTTTAATTAATGTCATTTGAATTGGGAGACTCCAAAACCTTGACTAACGAGAGTAAAACTCCATGATGGGAAAGTCCTGTCATTCATATAATATAAATACATCTTTATATATAGCTACACAGAGAGAGCTGTGAAAATATTAATCCACCAAGGCATTGATTTGGTTAGACAATTCCAGAGCAGGACTCAAACAGCTAATTAACTCAGGCTAGAGACAAACTGGATGGTAATGTTAAGTGATACCACCATTGTGACAGCCAGTTCACAAATTAAACGGCCCTTTATACCCTCTTAAGACTTTTTTACCCTAGATCTTAAGCAAACTATAGCAGGGGCACAATCCATCAGAGAGCAGTTTCAGCTAAGACATTGTAAATCTACATATTGGAATGACCTGTAGATTTGTTGACTTGTATGTTAAATACAACAAACCGGATTGGTTCTTTGTCATCATTAGCATTATAGTCTGTAATCTGCAACACAACGCACACAACGATATCGGAGTGATAATAATTAGCTGTGTTTGATCTCACTTGTTTTGGAGCTGATCATGAGACATTTGGGATTCAAGGATATTAGGACCTGCAAGCCCATGTGTAACCTATAGCAGGTTTAGGGAAATACAACATACTGACTAAAGTGAAAATCTGCGAGACAATATACTGCACAATTGCCTAGTGATAGCCCATCACTTCACAAAGAAATCATGAACGGATGACACGAACAGTCATTGGCCATCTCTGTATGTCTCCCTGAGATCCCGATACTAAGGCATGCATGGCATTGTGGGAGTGCTGCAGCCATCGACTAGGTTATAATCAGAGTCAGCGAGACACTATGCAATGACAGACACTAATGCTTCCTGTCTGCTGTCATCATTAGCATTTAGTGAGTGTGTGAACATACACACACACACACACACACACACACACACACACACACACACACAGAGGGGAATGCCTATCATATTCATACACACGCACACACTGAGTGTAGGTAAATTTATATAAACAACATATATAAACAAAAGGATAAGAAAAGGTGCAAAAATGCATATAAATTATTTCGCTGCTTCTTTAAAAGCAGTTTTTGGTTATTGGGATATGCTCAGCACACCCAGCTCTTCAAGCCAAGCTAACAGATATTAGAATGCTGCTTAAAACGAGTACTACAGGCATTATTCCTTGAATATCTGAAGCCAGCTTGTAGGACACGCGCGCTACGTGCAGGCGCACACACACACGCTTCTGCTTAGGGTGGCGTATACCTGCTTCTTTGCTCCCTCCTTGGCAGTCAGCATGTGCACAGAAAGGTGTGCCACCAGTGACCTGCACACAAAGGCTACACGTGTGATTGGGCAGGCCATTGTCACATGATCTATGAAAGAGGGGTGTGGCTATTACAACAAAATATATGACTCTTGAGTTACGCCAGATTTCTTGAACAAAATGCCTCTTTTCATATAAAACAAATAGAAAAAAAGGAAACAGTATTATTAGTTTCTAAACTGACATTGATGAGTTATGTACAGGTGTGTGTGTTTCATACATGATTAAAAATCACATCTTAAATGTTATTTGAGTGGCAAGGAGGAAGCATATATAAGATTTTTCCACAATTCGCCTTTTGTTCTCTTCTTCTTTGGTATGGCATCACTGTGTATATTTTAACAATTTGTCATCTATTTTTCCCAATTAAAAATGACTCCCTTAATAAGGGTACCAACAGGAAAACGTGTCCTCAAAGGCGGCTCTGAAGAGAACCCCCATTCCGGCCCTTCTTAGCTTCCCGGCACAGCCAGGATGTACCCAGAACGGCTCTTGATGAAGTCCGGCTGAGATTGGTTGATCTTGGTTTCCACGACGACGGTGCACTTCTTGCCATTCATGCTGCATTGGATGGGACTGACCACGCTCACCTGCAGCTTCCGCTTCTCACTGCACAAAGAGAGGGAGAGAGAGAGACAACATGGCCACTGTCAGTGCAGAATGCTTTCAACACCGCCCACAGTCTGAAGAGATACCAGATCTTCAGAAATCCAATATTCAGAAGATCGTTTTATTTCTTTGTCCAGTAACGATCGGTCTACATTGAGCTAAAAAAAATGGAGATATGCAGTGACATACACAGGGTCTGAGGGGCACAAAGGGGTGGGGGGGGTTTCCCTCGGTAAATTTTAACGATCGGGGTGGGCTCAGGAGATTAGGCATGATCGTCGGTTATCAAAAAAGGGCTCTTTGAGCATAAAAGGAGGGCAAAAGCGCCAGGTGCTTGGGAACATCCCCCCCCCCCCACGTGCCGGGTGATACGACGCTGAGAACATTAGGAATATTCACTATTTCCCAGAGCCGGGTATTCTATTTCTGTTCTTTGATAGACAGGGTAAACTGTAGGCAGTGCGACTCAAATAACACTGCCTAAGTGTGTCTTTGGGAGATGCTAAATGAAGAAATAATAATAATGATAATAATTGTAATAATACTGTAATCACACTGTGCGTGAGACGCTGGGCGCAGAAGTGGGACACAAAGACAGGAGCGATGAGCAGATGCTGCCTGCTGTGCCCAATGCAGCCTGACCCATTTGCAGCCGGGGGGCACTCCGCCACACCCCCAGCCCCTCCGCCACTTTTCACCGGCAATTTAATAATTAATAATGACTAATTACGGAAGCCAAAAAGCAACATCTGCTCCACTTTCCTACTTGGCTGTTACTATACGAAAGGCCAGACAAGAAGCACAATCTTCTTAAAGATCCATCCGTCACCGATGACCAGGTTCCTGCTCAAGTTTACAGGGACCCAGAGACCCAGCGGGGCATCAAAGGGCACTGGCACACAAACACAGACACACACACACAGACACACACACACACAGACACACAGACAGACAGACAGACAGACAGACAGACAGACAGACAGAACAGCTCAGCTAAATCCTTAGCATGGCAGGAAACTAATAATATAGTGTATTACATTTATATGTGTGTATGTGCCTGTCAATGGAGTGGCTTCCAGTCCAGAATGAGGCCCCATCCCTGTGCTGCCTGGGAGAGATTTGACACCCCCCCCCCACCCACCATGACTCTGACCAGGATAAGAGGTTAAAAGATGGATGGATGAGTTGATGGATAATTATTAAATACCATCATAGGGCATCTTGCTTTAAAAAGCTAGGAAAAGGAGACAGTGCGGAATGCCAAATGGCTACGGTGGCAATGACACTAACAAATTCGGCAAAGATTTCCAGTGTCATTTTTAATGCCTGGAACATTCCAGGCGCCAAGGCGGCTGGTGCTGACCTGCTGTGGGTGAGCTCTCAGCCGAGGGAGCTTTGGGATGTCAGCCGTGAGCCTGTCACGTCTGCTTAGAATGTCAGGCTGAGCAAAGATCCTTCCCGCCAGTCGTCATTCTTCAACGATCAGTGATGTGTGAGAAATGCATGATTGCTGTCTAAATGACTGAACTAAATGGTAAAGCAAGGTGTCACTTACCCCCCGTTACAAATCTGACACACACAAAGAAAAAAATAAGTGCATCCATTCCTATAGATTATACTCAAAATGCTGGGCTCAGAGATGACTGGGCAAATAATTCTTAACGTCTGTAGGAGAATACATGCAATATCTACCTGCCGTATTCATAGATCGCTACAAGTGATTACAAAATTTACAACTGATTATTACAGCTTCACCTTTAAGGGAAGTTCCAAAGGAAGTTTCTTCTTTCTGGAAGGCATCTCGCTCTCTTGTGCTCCTCAAAATATAAATCAGACACTAACTCAAGTAAGATTTATCAGTCAATTGGCTACTTAATTATTCAGGGACAGTCAGATACTGAGCAATTAATCAAAAATATGGCTAATGGAGTGAAAAACCATTCACAGCATCTATATATCTATTATCGTCATTGTTAGACTGTCAAGTGTGAATATACAATAAGAAGCATGTGAAATGAGGGTTGGATACACAACAACAAGCTCAGTAAGAGGGAAAAGGATGAAGACCAGATCATCACAGCATGAAAAAGCAGCAGCGAGGGAGAGACCACTGCTTGACAGAAGTGAGGAAAAAATAATGAAAGCCGGGTGTGTGAAGAAGAGACACACTGGCACTTTGCTGTGCTGCTTTCTGGGGCTGAACTGTCATGGCAGCGCAAACATTGCAGGTAAATGAGAAATTCCGATTCTCCTAACTGCCTGCACCTGCACTACAGGAGGAATAATATATAATAAAAAATAATAATGAACAAAAATGTTAAGATTTTTAACATAAAAAAACAGAATGACTTACACAAGAATGCTACAGTTTGCCACATCCATGCCCCTGTTGTCAAGGCAATACTGGCATCTTTGTGTAGACTCTGTCTATCAGAGTCCGACATTGTGGCCTTCAGTTCATCTTTAACATCTGCTGTCCTTTAAAGGAAAAGCTCACTGATCTGTGATCAGAAGTCCCTGCACTCCCTCTCTGGGTGCGGGAACAGGCATAGCAAACGCTCACAGCACTGATGATGGCTTGGATGTGGTATGTTTGGGTGGGTTGGGGTTTTGGGGGTAGGTAGCAAGGCTGCAGGCCACTGATGGCTCCGCTGCCCTCACACAGGAGGAGGAGCAGGAGCAGCCAGGAGCTGCTGAGCAGGAACCCGGCGTTACGTGCAGGGAGGCAGTAAGTAAATGCATTTAGCTAAAAGGAGCGTCACTGGCGGCTGGCTGCGATGGCCGTTCACTCTCTCCACTTCACTGCAGCAGTGTGCATCTCCTCCATAGCTGCTCGGTGCTAATCGGCGGCCTCGGTCCCAGGCCAACTGGCAGAAAGGACACCTCTCCTGGCTAAGCTCACTGCAGGGGCTCTCGCTGACAATGACAGGGCAGCCACAGCCACCATCCAAACTGCCCACCCTGCTAATCTGTCCTTGTACGTTACGTGAGGTCAGTCTGCAGTTCCTTTCTTCATTTACACATTACAATTTCAGCTATGAGATTCAGGTACTACAAATTCCAGCCCCACGGCCTTTACTGTGTCTGCTCCTTTATTACAGTCCTACCTCGGCTTGCTCCCAATGGACGATCAGCAGCCCCCGAATCTCATTTAACACTGACACTACTTGCTATAGTGAGACCACTAAACATGCTCTTTGGTTCATTATCATCCTTTCAAATTAAAACATGTTAATGGATAATTATTTGGGCAACATTAAACACTTGATATATGAATGACGAGTCATTCTTACATTAAATACTAATTTATACTAGTTTGTTTGATGGGGAATAAATGAACCAAATAAAATGAAGGAAACAGCTTCCTTATGTCCATAGATAGTGATTCTGTAGTTCGCTTGTTAAAAAATGGTAAGATACTGAATAATGATACAGCTGAATGGATTCCAGTTAATCTGACTGGAAGAAAAATCAGCCTAGACATCAGGCAACGGAAACTGGATTTAGAGAAAAGGATCCATTATGCATTAGTAGTGATTTAGTCATTTTCCTCTGACTGGACATTGGAAGGAGAATGAATTAGATACATAATCCAATAACCACGAAAACGTGTCAAAATAAATACAGTTAGAAACTCAAATACCCTGTGTGAGAAAGTGAAGTGAAGAAAGTAAAGTAAAAATATGCAAAAAAACGGGAAAGCAGTAGTGAAGCGAAATAAAGACAGAAAACTTTTTGTAGTCAAGGTAACTGGTACCATAAGCACTCAAGGTCTTGGTAGACACATGCAGAGCCTCCTGTGACTCAGCTAGGAGGTTCTTAGAAAATATTACTTATAAAAATATAACTTACGTATTGTAATAAGCTTACATATTGCTACTTTCTTAAGTTGGTACACGGAAAAAAAATCCCTCAAATTCTACACACCATCCTACACAGTATCTATACATTCTGGCACAAAGAAATGTCGGCCTGCTCTGTTACCACAGCAACCGAATTAACTTTTCCATCTGTCACTGCTGGCCCTGTTAGCCAATGAGACGCCAGAATCGATTACTGTCTCCATCTCCCTCTGCTCCACTCCCCTGTGCTCTGTTTATTTCTATCTTGCCAGCTAACCAGGGAGGTAAAACACGGTCTTGAGTGACTGGGGGGGGGGGAACGAGGCAGACGGAGCAGATTCGGAGGGCAGCGTCTCCCCGTGTCTACTGGCAGCCTGCCTCTTTCCTGGGCCCCACCCCATGAGCCACAACCATCCTGTGGCATCGCGGTCTCGGTTTATGTCCGACACAGACGTACAGGTGCGTCTCCCATCCTGCGGGTTTCTGGCTCGCTCGCACCCTGAAAATGATGCAGGCAGGAACACAGGCCCTTTGTTTTTCACACACAGCCCATCTTAGGTTACAGTGCAATCAGACCGGGAAAGATGTTTATTTCACATAGCATTTGCTTTACTATTAATATCACAGCTAAAATTAAAAAGGAGACACAAAAAGCTGAGCTTGAATGAGATGGGAACGGATTTTGACGGCGATGACGACAGCATCACGCATGCTGCGTCTGGTACGCTTCTGCTTTAGGTCTCTAGCAGCCGCCCTGTTCCCACCCCCTCCCAGGACATGTGGCGCGACAAATGCCCCCCAGCCAGCCCACGCATGCTCCACGGCGTCACTTTTCCTGGTGGAGAATCGATTCTTCCCAGTGCCGCGGAGGTGCCCTTCACGCCATGTGGCTCTGCGCCCCCTATTCTCCTGTCGCCGCGGTACAGCGGGCGGGAGCAGCCGGCATGGGGTTGGCCGGCTACGACTCCGGAGAGAGCCGGCCGCATCCTAGCTGGGCAGAGCCAAATTATCAATGCTCATTCTCTCCGCTCCAAGCCGCTGCCTCTCAAATACAGCAGCCGCTAAGAAATGCAGAGATCAAAAGAACTGCGGGATACTGAGAGGATGCTGCCCAACTGCAAGCTTATCAGACTCTCGAATGTATAAAACATCTTACATAAATATCATCAAACAGAATAAATAAAGACATGAAATAATCTATTCATGCATCTCCATCCTCTCCTCGGTCTTCACCACCACTGCAGAAATGAATCCGCAATCCATGTCAGCTATTTCCCCATCTGTCTCCCGCCCTTATAAGGAATGTGTTAGGAGCCACTGTCCTCAGCCGCTGCCATTCACAGAAATGTAAAGTGTTATCGTTTGGGTCACATGGCTGCGTTGCCGTGGGGATTTCAGAGTCTGGCTCATAGCGACACTGAGCTAAAACAAACGTGCTGATTAATACAGCTTGGGAGAAAGACCTTAATTGCTAGGTCTTTACGGCAGTGCTTTGTTTCCCCAACACAAATGCACGTGCAGTGCATACATCATAAAATCACTATGCAATACTGACTGATACAGGACATTATGTGTGTGTACATGATTGGGGGGGGGGGTCAGAGCAGCCATTATAGCCTCTGCTGATGAATGAATTACTGACTCAAGACATAAACAAAGAGGAGAAGCTTCAATCCTTGCAGCACAACATTCCCTTGGAGGTGACAGAATGCAAGCAAACCATCCCACGTGGCGTTCAGAGGACGGAGTGCACCATCTCTGCATATAACAGGGCAGGGGAGGGGGGGGGGGGGGGCAGCTCGCCTCCCACACGCCGCCGGGCAGTAACGACACATGGCCACGGCTATTTTGGTCGTTGAAGAAGCCCTGTGCATCACGCAGACACGCGCAGACAGCACCGGGGGCAGGAGCAGGCTAGCGACACACGCTTCATGTGGGATTATCAGGACTAACAGAAGCGGCCAAGGATCAGCAGAATGAAAAGCCCTGTGTCAGGTGAAACTGCGGATAGGGAGCTGCTGGCCAGATGTGTGTAGAGACAGGTAGATTCATTTATATAACACCATTCATACATATGGGTCATTCAAAGTGCTTTACAGGAGATAAAAACATACTTATGCTAAGAAAATGAAAGCTGACAGAATGAAATCTCAGTTAAATTACAATGACGTACATTAAGGAACACTGCATGCATTGAACATGTTTAAAAAATGTTTAAAAGCTGATTTTACACAATTAGCCAAAGGTACAGTGGATTAGACAGGTTTGAAGTGCAGATTAAAAAATGGCTACAGCCATATCATGTCTAAGATCCTCTGGTTTTGGCAGAATAACAGCTAAAAGCCATTTCACCTTGCTTAGTTCTAGCTTAAGGAACTGCTAGCTGGCCAGTCCCAGAGGATCGAAGGGCCCTGCTGGGTTTGTAGGCTTCAAGCACCTGAAAAACACATTTTGACCCTAGACCATTAAGTGATTTATGGACAATTATTTTAAAATCAATCGCTTGTATAGCTGACTCAAACCCAGTGTGACAGGCTCTGCTCTCTTAGTTTTAGCAAGCAATCTCGCAGTGGCATTGTGAAAAAATTGCAATTGTCTAATTGTTGTTATAGAGCAACCAGAAAAAAGAACAGTACAATAATTAATATTTTCTGTCTATAATAATAATTTATAATTTAATGCTAATTTTCATCCACAACCCCCCCCCCCCCCCACTTCGAGTTGCATGGGGCTCTAGGGAATGCTAGAGGCTAAGGATGAATACACCCCCGGCCCGTCCCCCCCCAACCCACCCACCGTCGCAGTGCTTGACAAATCACCCCATCTAGAGCTTCCCGTGTATGTCTCCCCAACCCAGCTAATCCAAGCCTCACTGACCCACCTACTCATCTGCACCCTATGGAAGCTTAAAAGGATCTGAGTAATATAACTCATTTTCATCTCACTCCCCCCTCCCATTTAACATAACCAGGAGGTTCTCTTCCTGCCCTGAGCTACTGCATCAAAACATGTCTTTCTCCAGCAGTAAGTAAAGGAAGCACATTCCTCGAGTCAGCAGTGAAATGAACTGAGACTGTGAATGCAGCTGCATTATGAGGCTGCGGGGGCTGTAATTACCCAGCACCATCAGCTGTGCGACTGTTTACTACAGCAGGAACCCACTGTCCCCCGTCCTTCACCATGCAGATGCGCTCTGTGATACCAAGAGTGCCGGTTCATTCATGCCTCCGTTTTCTCTCTTCACAATAATCACTGGCTCCCGTCCTTTTTGTCAAACATGACACTGAAGAGTCCTTACGCTCCGGCATAATGGCACTGGTTGTGTTTTGATGATAGGAGCAATAATACTACATACAAACAAGCATTTAACTATACTACAGTTAAAACAAGCATCATCAAAATTCACAAGGAAATTGCTATACTTGTCCACATATGTACAAAAAGTTCAGTTAGTGGTTAACAGCTAATGAATAAAACAAGATCATCTACATATGCATCATGGCCCAGGGAAAAAGTGCGCGCACACACACACACACACACACACACACACACACACACACACACACACACAGTCGTGTAATTATATCTTTTTGGGAACCGCTCATTCATTTCTGCGAGAAAAATGCTAATGCTAACTATGAGAACCTTAACCCCAACCAACCCCAAACCGTACAAGAGTTTTTGCATTTTTAGTTCTTTCATTGCAGTCTTTTATAAAATAGTTTTTCCTTATGTGGACCAGGAAACTGGTCCCCATAAGGTTAAAAAAAAAAAAAAAAAAAACAGGTATTTATCACATTGTGGGGACATTTGGTCCCCACAAGGTAAGGTATACCTGGACCACACACACACCAAAATGTGGTGGCTATAACTGTCTGCAGCCAGCATGCTTCATAAATGCCGCGGCTTATTAGCGACAGTTACATAAGAATTTGTTTAGTGTGCAGCAGCTCAGGGTGAACAATTCCCCCCCCAAGAGCTTCAGGTTAAGAGGGTGCAGCTCTCCTACTCACGCTGAACTTAATCTTGATTATATAAAAGCTTAAAAGGGCGACAGGAAATAAAACTCAAAAAAGAAATAATAAAATAAACGCTATAAAAATGGGGCCATTATTCTCCAAAGCTTCAGAGAAGCCACCCCTCACGTCCAATATTTATTAATCCGTAGGAGTGCGGCAAATCTACTGCAGATTTATTTCATTCAGCCTCCACCCCTATTCCTGATGTTCAAATATAGAAGCCCATAGCGCCAAGGAGGAGATTTCAAAGTAGGTCATTAAAAATAAGCACAGCATAAAATACATTACGGGTATCACATATATGGACAAACGTGTATAGTTTAAGGAGCACATATACCGTATATGCATGTGAATACGCCCACATTATTTTCAACAGACTGATCAAAGCTGTTTGCAGCAAACGGGCGGAGGATCAATGACAGGAAGAGAAGCCCAGCGGCGCAGCCGTGGGGAGGCCCTGCCAAGATGTGATGAGATCAGAGCCAGGGAAGCAGTGATCGGCGCGGTCAGCTGCAGCTGCGAGGGGGCTGGGCAGCGTCGTGACAGTGCCGCGAGCTCGTTTTAGAGATGGGTGCTTGCCGAAACAAAATACCGTGAGCAGTAAACACGACCTTCCGATGAGGCGTGTTCATCGGCGACAACCGGCGGCGGGTGCGGAGGCTGCGAGCCCAGCGTAGGAAATTCAGCAAACGCTGTCGTATCAGTGGCTCAACAGGCCTCCTGTAAATCGTAGCCCACCGATCAGCGTCATCAGCGCAAATACTGTGTCACCAGTGTGGGACCAGCGGTGCTGATACTTCCAAAGGTGAAACTGCTGCTTTGCTTCACAAGGGAACAAATCCGGCATCCGCATGTATGGATAAAACACAGTGCTGCTACTGGAGATGAAGGGAGCAGAGTTCCAAGGCATGGAAACACCATCATATTCCCATTTGCATTTAATATTAAAAGCCAGAACACTCTAGCGATCCTCTAATCTGACCTGCAAACGATTAGCGATGCACATGAACGTAACCATGGGGTGAGCATCGACGCACCGTGCGCTGAGGGTTTATGGGTAATTACCGGGTATAGGGTGCACGTTACCAGATGACAGGTGAGGAATAACAAACGTCAGTGGAGAGGATCACAGGAGGAGAGTGGATATGAGGGTTAGGGGAGAATTTGCATGTGTTTTAGGGTTACAGAGGCAGATAATGGGATTGGAGACCCAGAACGTTACTGGTAAAAAGGTGAGCCTCACAGGCCAGCATCACTGAACATCTGGCCTGGGCCAGAAAAAATAAAGTAGGTCAGGATGAGAAATCCAGCTACATTTATTAAGCCCCGGCCCTCCATGACTCCACCCTATTTCAACGCCTCAACCCCTCCATCCCCAAGCCTGTATCTCACTGCAGGCAGCTGCAGAGATACATAGTGCAGAATGGCAATGGGCAGAAGGCCACAGGAGAACTGTCTGTGCGTCCGGGGAACGGCCTCGTCTTAAATAAAAGAAAGCCTGCAGAGCCTATGAAGGACAGCACTGAGCACGTGCAGAGCATGAAATCACACGCTCACACCTCAGAAAGAAGAGGAAGGAGGGTATCGCAGAGGCACGTTCACTGGGATGGAGGTAAACAGGATGATGAGGTGCTCCAGAGCCGCTCTCGCTTTCAGTGGCAGGACCTGTCATTAGTATTCTCAGCCAGGAGGGTTATTAATGGACTAAATGAGACAAACATGAACCGGCTGGTTGCTATGGGAACTGCATCTGCAGTGAGCAGGCTAGGAGGAAAAATCAGGGGGGAGAGAGAGAGAGAGAGAGAGAGAGAGAGAGGGTGAAGAACTGAAAAACAAGGGGGGTGTCAGACACAGGGGGAGGGGCAGGGAGAGAAAGATGGGAATGTGAAAAACAGAGAGAGAGAATAGGAGGCATGGAGCTCAGTGCAAAAATTTCAACCCAGCAAATGACCTTGAGAGAGGTGGAAAAAAAAAAAAACCCACATCATCTAACACACATCTGGGGCTGCCTTTGTCTGAGAGCCTGCCTGTGCTCTGTTAGTGTCAGACACAGGAGCCGCCGCCACAGCAGCTCAATGAGCATCGCCGGGGCGGCCAGGCGGGCGGACAGCTGTGCTCTCACAGCCCGACTGGCCCCGGAGGATTCGGCCCCGGGAAAAAGAGAACGGGGAGAAAATGGGCCACTGGTGTGCAGGGGATCCCAGCCTCGGCAGAAACAAAAGAACGTGCTTAGAACAGAACCAGGAACGACAAATGGGTCTTAAACCGCCCCCTGGGATGCAGACCCAATTTCCATAAGACATGTTTGTTTCCGGTGGTATCGGCTGAGCGTTTTATTCCAGCGGGGCTGGGGGCTGGAGGCTGGGGGCTGGGGTCCACCCCTCCCAATCCCACAGGAATAGCTTATGAGGACACAGGTGCCTCACTGGCACCCACGGCATCCCAGATTGTCCCTGTGTCCCGATTAGGCAGCAGAGTGCAACTATTCATTTGTTGATCCATTCAGGATTGTCAGAGTCCATTACGGTTCGTACGGATGGCTGGGCCCGCCGCATCACACAAATGGATGCAGCTCTCTCCCGGCTCGCTGCCCCGCCCCCGACGGCCCAGTCGTTAGGCAGGGTCAGGCTGAAGAGGGAGGGGCCGTCCGGGGGAAGACGGAGACCATACGGATAATCTGATCTGCCAAAGAAACTGGGCTGGATGGATGCAATAGGAGCCCCTGCTGAGTCACTCAGAGAGGATGGCCAGGGATGGAAAGGGGGGGGCACAAAAGGGACCGTGATCAAGGGAGCCAGGAAGGGGCGTGAGGAATAACAAAAAGGTCTGTTTTTTTTATCCTAAAATATTACATTGGTAAATGAATGGAGCAAAGCAACCACATCCTGCTGTTTGGGTGGAAAGTTCAGCTTCTCAGTTTTTGAGGTAACAGACATTATAAATAAAGCTATATCGATGGATCCCATTTAGTTAAAAATAAATAAATAAATCCTTTTTTCATTTCTTCCGGTGCAACGTGCAGCTTCCTGCCCACTAACCTCTGTGCTTCTGTGAGTGCATTTAGCTGCACGAAGCAGTGATTTAATTTTGTGACACAGACACACCCTGCAAGGGCAGCAGTGCTTCGCTGTCTCTCACTCGCCAACAGACGTCCGAGGTGCGAGATTATCGATGAGGGGTGGGGGGCTGGGCCACGCGTGGGGCTGACATTTCCGCCAAGCCCAGAAAAGCAGGCACTCGATAAAATGCTGCGTGCAGGCATGCAGATTAACGCGGTTTCCTGCGCCGGTTCCTGAAGGTGACCCTGTGACAGCAGGGCTTAAGGAGATGCGCTGCAGCACAGCCTCTCCGAGGGGTGCATCTCACTCCCCAGAGGTGTGACCACCATACATGCTGATGCAGGCATGCCTCCCCGTCGACGGGAGCGCTGGGCTGCGGCAGTGACGTTGGCATCCTCGAAAAGCCGGTGACGGGGACGGCGGAGGCGGACCGCAGCTAAGGAACAGTCATCGGGAAAGAAAGACCAGACCACTGACGTTGGACCTTTGGGATTCTTACTCACACTGGGCTGCTCTGGAAAACAGTCAGCTGACCAGATGAATAAAATCAGTCAGTGATGCCGTATAACCCCATGCGCGGGAAGGGGGAGGGACAGTGATACTGATATAAGCAAGGCTAGCAGGTATATTACAGCTGTGTTAAAGAGGCACAGGGCAGGACAGAGAGCAGATACAAGGATAGAGGAGGGAGGGGGAGCAGATCTGCCCCCCCCCAGCCCAGAGGACGGGAGCACTGCAGAGCACCCAGCCTCCCCCATGGGTTGCATGCTAATCATGGAGCTCCATGCTAAATATAGAGCAGACCTGAGCCGCAGCAAACACAGGACCTTAAATATTTCATCTCCGGAGGAGGGCGGGAGGAAAAGAGGGAGCGATGAAAAAATGGAAAATGCTACATGATCATCTGCATGCCCGGCGACATTGGGCAAGAGGTATCGATCACGGGCAGATGGGGGGTTCGGGCCCCCAGGGAAATGAAAGAAAAATAAAGCCCCCAGGTATTAGGCTGAGTCACTTACAACAGATATTTGGAGGCGAAGGGAAAAAAAAAAAAAAGAAACACCCACCACCATCCACCATCCATAGATAACGAGCATTTCCACATCCTCCAAAATGTACCCCCCCTCCCCAGCAAAAGCCCGCATGAAACAGAAGTCGGCACACTGTGGCGGAGTGACAGGCTGCGGCGGCGTTGAGGAGCACTGTCACCCTGTCCTTGCGTCACCCGGCCCCCTGCAGTCCCCACCGCTGCTGACAGGCACCCGCCCCAAGCTGACATCCTCTCGCAAACGCAGCGATGACTTATTCAGCGCGCCGACGCATCCTGCATCCGGGCTGCGCTCCATCCGGCGAATACCGGAACCGCCGCGGAACCCGGGGTCACTGGATGACACACTGAGGTCGTTTTCCTGCGCTCTTAGAGTGATTAAGGCGATCGCTGAAGCGAAGTACACAAGGGCCTGTTTGCATCCAGGCTGCAGCAGATTAATGTTACATGGGGGTGTGATACATGCAGTGAGAAAATCCAGAAACTATTGACGCGTGATGTTCTGCGGAACGCAGGGAACAGCGGACGATATGAACACCATGCACGTCTAGGTGAAGGGGGGTTTTACTGAACTGAGCCGGAGAGAGTTAAACCTCACATGATTAACTACCAGACTCAGGTATTAATACGTGGGGACCGGCTTGATTCAGGGTGAAATCACCTGACAACAGGGCCACACTGCACTGGACCATGCAGCTAACATTCCGAAGACTTCTTTAAATGAGAAAAAGGCTGCATGCGGCGGTAGACTGCTTTAGCAGATCTTTACAGGATGGCGCGACACGGAAAGTGCGATCTTCTCAGGAGGCGTCATCTCAACACGGAGACCCTCAGAATAGAGCCGAAGCAGCTGTGACGCCCTCGATCTCAGCTGCTGCCTGTGCAGAGGCAGCGCACCCCACAGGTGGGTACAGGGATAACACATAGCACGGTGTGCGCACATGTGAAATACACACAACACGGTGGGGCAGACATTCAATACACCAAGCAACGTATGCGCAGACATTACATACACACAGCAAGGTTTGAGCAGACACTAAATAGAAATGCCAAGGTATGCGCAGACATTAAATACTAGGGCTGGGTATTGTGACCAATTCGGCGATTCGATTCGATTCTTATTTTCATGGTTTTGATTTGATTCGATTTCAATTTCGATTCCATATCGATTACCTATCAATGTTTCATTTAAAATGTTAGTTTTGCAGACATGGGATCCATATTTTGATATGAATGCTGGTAACTGAAACTCTCCTACT